>JAUBNQ010000025.1:22361170-22385736 GCA_032353495.1 Ctenopoma kingsleyae | reverse complement strand
TGTTTGACCCACGGCTGTGATTAGACATAACGCTCGGCTGAGGAGACTGAGGAGCTGCGAGTGTGTTTTAGACTCTTGCTGACGATGATGTACGGCCTAAACTTGAACGTTTTGTTTTTTTATTTATGACTTTCATTGCTTATACAGCTCTTTCACATTCACTGTTTTTTCCCCCCGCTGCTCTCTCCTGATTTCAGCCAGCGTCTCTGTCATCGTTACGCCTTTAAGTGGAGCTCTACAGTATATCACTCACAGTAACTGAGCCGTGGCGCTTTGCTACAGAAAGTGAATGACAAGTGAAAAGCATGTATGTGTGTAGCCGTGTGGCTGTGCGTGCACTCACAGGGCGTCGGGGCAGAACTCAGGCTGCAGCAGCCTCCTCCCTTGCAGGAGGAACACGGTTATGTCGAAGGAGTTCACGTCAGAGTATGGTGGGGCTCCACGGGTCATCAGCTCCCACAGCAGCACCCCGAATGACCACTGTATGAAAACCATTTATATGAACACATTATCTTATGACTGCCTGTTTAATAAGACGTATGTATATGTATTTATGAGGGTTGTAATGTAAAAACAAATGCCTATAGTGGGATAAAATCAGAGTTTGTCATTAGAAATACACAACAACTGTGACTCAAGTCTCACCACGTCTGACTTGGTTGTGAACTTGTGTGTTTGCAGACTCTCCAGTGCCATCCATTTGACGGGCAGCTTGACTCCGCTCTTGTTGTGGACGCTGTAATATTCTTTATCGTAGACATCTCTGGCCAGGCCAAAGTCTGCCACCTTCACTGTGTAGCTCTCATCCAGCCTGACACGGCAAAAAACAATGACTCTCTTGTACTGAATTCAACTGATGTCAGTGTTTTTAAAGAGAATCTGCTTTTTGTTCTGTTCGTTTTCATTGTTCACCGTAGTCTTTCTTTTTCATTCTATCTTGTTAACCTGTCTGTACCTTCTGTTCTTTTCTGACCTGCCCCCCCACTGTTGTCTTCCCAGCTGTAAGTAATTCTATTTTAGTTTTAGTTCAGTGATTTATTGTACATTGCTCTATTTAAAATACACAGTCGCGTAACACAGAATGAGTAAGTGTGAGCTCACATGCAGTTCCTGGCGGCGAGATCTCGGTGGACAAACTTCTTGCTGGCCAGATACTCCATACCTCTGGCCACCTGCAGCCCGAAACCCATGAGGTCTTTCACCGTTGGGTTCTGTAGGAAACAACATCCATCAGAGGACTGGGAGACAAATGGGTTTGAAATATCTCTACTTCATCTTGTGTTGCGTTGTCTAATCTATGCAGGATTTGAGTTGTTGAATTCTTGTGTCTGCTCTTACATGTCCTTCGTCGCGGATGAAGTTGCGCAGGTCGCCGTGCTTCATGTAGGGCAGGACCACCAACGGCGAGCCCTCTGGTGGCAGGCATATCCCAAGGAGAGAGAGAACGTTAGGGTGGCTGAAGTCCTTCATGATGATCCCCTCCTTCAGGAACTGGGACACCTCTTCCAGGTCTGTGATACCTTTTAAGAAAAAGAATAAACAAACTGTCTAAAGACGAGTTTTTAACCTCTCTGCCTCATGATACCTTTTCTAAAATCCCAGGAGACTGCGTAGAAAGTGAACCTTGTTAAGCAATTCCTGGCAACATTTCAAAGTGTCCCTGGACAAGACACTGAACCCTGCACCCATTGTTTTTATTATTTTGTTGCCTGCTGTTCTTTTCTCTCTTCTCTTTCCATGCGTTTTCTGTATAATTCTATATCTAGTCATATTCTGTAAGGTCTTAAACCTTAAACACTGTAAAGTGACTTGACAGAACTTTAGCTGTGATTTGGCGTCTATATAAATAAACTGAACTGAACTGAATTGCTCAGACTCAGATTCTGCTCTTTTGACATCACTGGGAAGGTCATTCCTTATAAACCTTTGGGGAATGAGGATGATGATGAAATGCAAGCTAAAAAAAACAAGAACCTCACCCACACCTGACCCATGGCCAATTCCCATTTGCCAATTGAATCCCTGCCTTTGGTGTCCTGCACTTTAGCCCCACTGACTCTTCTGTAATCTGGTTAGATATGGAAGCTGATTGGCTCTCAACTGAGGTTAGACCCCAAAGACTGAAAGAGATGACATTTGATTTTCTGAGTCGTGATTTAAAAGTTAGGGAAGAAAATGACATTATTACCATCTGGAGGATGGATATTTTCTATCATTGTAGACAAACAGAATTTGTCTTCTTGTCATAGTAATAATGAAGTTAGTATTAACTGAAGCTGAATCATAGTTAAATTAAAATTAATAAGACAAGGTTTCCAGTGTAGCTAAAGAAAACCAAAAACAGTGACACTGTGCCCTAGAAAATCACCAAATCTAATAAAAAACGGTTCAAATCCCAGAGGATGAAACTCCTGCAGGCCGAGCTCATCCATTCCCTCTGTGCTTGGTGGCTCCTAGTGACTGCGTGGGTCCTTTGCTCATATCGTTCCCGCATCAATCTCCCTACTCCAGCTGACAGGTTACACGATTAGGCGGGACCTTAATGCCATCCCCACCATCAGACACTCATTCATCACAGTCATCTCAAGCAAAGGCTTCAGGGCCGTGATGAGATGAGATGCTTAATGGTAATGATGCGTCATGATATCAGAGAATAAATATGCAATAAAAGCAGATATAGGACGGCATAATTTTTTTGGGTCGGCTGTAAATATATTTGGACGAGGAGAGAGTGTGTTCAGTGTGTGAGTCCTGGGGGAAATGTCAGTCAGTCGGGCAGTTCTTATAATAAGAAATAACATAGAAAGTGTTTTTAAACCATCATTTGCAAGACTGTACGCTTCTGATAAGATGTCTGTGCGTGATTTTCAGCACGGCTAAATTTAACATGAGTAACTGAATGTTCTGTTGTTCACCCCGTGACTGCTCAATTATACAGCACCGTTTCCATTCTTATTATTCTAATCATGAATTCATTCTGCAGCCTCTAATGAGCCCAACTCTCGTGAACACTCATGAACCTTCTGAGACAAGAACAGAGAGGTCCTGCAGCACAGGGTGTTGGCCCCCGCAAAGCACCATGAAAACCTGTGATTTAGTTTTTTCCCTGTTTACAGCACTTTGCATGGTATTTATTGATAATGTGATCAGTGGCTTAAAGCTTTTCCAGTACTGTACGTGTACTGTAAAGTGATGTCTACTCACGGTTCAGGGACTTGACAGCGCAGTGTTGCTTCTGCCCGTCCGGCTCAAGCAGAGTTCCATGAAAAACACAGCCAAAGTGACCTGCAGGTTACAACACGATGCTATTAGTCACAATTATTCAGCATCAGGGAGTTCAAAAGCTCATGTTCAAACCTGTAAAGACCTTCCAAATAACATTTGTTCGCCCCACACTAAGAAAGTTTCTCTGAAATGAGAGCATTTCAGACAGTGATATATGAGATGCCCCGCTTTCAGTCCCCATGACAATATGTTCCAGCTGCAGAGCAGGTAGCAGCCAGGCACATGTCCGTTGGCAACAATCAGTTGGTGCTTCAGCATGGTGAACAGCAATTCCTGGGTTTTGTCCCCGTTATTTTTGAACACATTTGAGTACTGACTAGCTGTTAGTAACGAGTTTCACCTACTTCAGATCATATCTTCTGCTGCACGGCTTGCTGCTTCCACAGACTAAACCACACTTTCAGAATCTATGGCAGCGTATAAATTACCCACTTAACTTCCAGTGATACATTTTGGGCCATTTTTGGATTTTGTGCAATCAGCATACTTCACTTAAATCTACAATGAAGGCCGTGTGTCCCGCCAGTTGGCTCAGTGATCACAATAGCTCCAGAAATCAGATAAAAATATTCCTCACGACTGTTTGCATACAAAAACTAAAATGGAGCCGAACCATCAAGATGATTTCATATAGCAGTTTTTTATGCACGCTGGATGAAACAAGAATCTGATTCCTTTGCGTGTGTTCTGCCTGTTTTCACATCCTTAACAGCTAACTCTGATTCTCTAACTTTACCATACCTCTCCCATTAAATCCCTCCTCTCAAGTAACCCAGTCTGATGCTTTATTCATTAAGACCCCAGACAAGTCAACAGCCTGTGCCAAACCCCCTTGAGTTATTGTGAATTTTATTGAATTATATCTCGTTTTTAAGATGTGAGGGCTTGCCCCGGACCGGGAGGTGTGCAGGAATAAAATGAGCGCAACGTTCCCCTATCACGTCCATGCAGATGGCTGAGGGTGTTGGATTACAGATCCCAACAATGGACCCTGGGAATACTAGCTGTTAACAAATCATTCTACGCCACTTTTAAAATCCTGCCTTAAAATCCAGGCTCTGTTCTTTAGGGGATGGGGGGATCAGCCGAGGGTGCAGAGTGCTGTTTTCTGTGACACAGTGGGTTTTGGGGTCTTTCTTCTCTTGTTGCTGAATTTGATCAGTGAGTCTGAGCGGCCTATTTAAACGCCACAATATGAGGCGATTTTGTGTCTAAATGTCAAGCTTGCGGTTTGATAAAGAAGGCAATTAAGCTCTTTGTAGAGCTTTACATAAAATCCATCCATCCAAATTTTAATCCAAGCTGTCTGGAAGAGAGATCGAAGAGGTTTACTCTGAGTACAGCATTAAAAAGTAAAGGTGGTTGCAATGAACTGGATGTTTTAGTGATGAATCAACCAACAGTTGTTGCATATTGTGCAGTGGCTGCAAATATTTATTATGGTCTCAGCTCTGTGGATGGAAGAGTGAGTCAATAGATCAGATATTATTAACCACTAGTGTACATGAATACATTAGTGGTATACAGTATATCTATGTTTATACAACAGGTACAATAGGTTTCATTGACACTGATTGGTCTTCGGTGCTTTATTGATTCGCTGATCCCTTTGTTTTTAACTGTTATTTATGATTATGCACATCCATTTGCAGCCACGGTAAAAAGAGTATAGATTTTATGGTGTTTCTTAATTGCACACAACTGAGCATCGTAGTCACTGCTTCACCATCATCATCATCATCATCATCATCTTCTGATATTACTCCTGCGCTGGCACTTTGAGTGCACAATTCTACGCGTCTGCTTTAAAAGCCTTGATATCCTAGTTTGTACCGACTGGATCTATACATAACATTTTCAGCTCAATAAATTTCTGTTGTGCTACTTTATTTTGCACGTTAGCAGCCAGTAGCTTCTTCCTCGCAAAACATTCTTGGCAGCAAACTAAATTCTTCCAAGAAGGATTCCCAAGGGGCCGTGTGATATGTAATATTTTACAAATGACTGACAGTGAAGACAATGTTTTGGAACCTGACCTCTGCCGATGACCTGGTTGAGGTGAAGCAGCAGCTGTTCCCTGGCGATCACCACATGCTGCACCTCAGTCAGCAGGTCTGGGTGAAGACAGGACGGGTCAATGTGGACAGGGGCCATCAGTAAGGGTGACACCAACTCACTCTCCATCCCGAGACCCATCCCTATTCCTCCACCCAGTGCCCCCAGTCTGGGAGACAGCAGCTCCCCGTTGCCTCCATAGACTGGAGGAACGGCCCGGCAGGTCTCTGGCCTGTCAGTGCCCTGATCTGGAGAAGCAAAGGAGACACAGGAGGTCACAGGTCAGTGACTGTATCAGTGGGGCCTCCAGAGGTCAATTTGTGTTACATGATCAAAGAAGGATGGCTATAAATGACAGAGAGCAATTTGACACTGTAATGGAGGCTGGCAGCGCTGGAAAAACAAAGTTTCTGATTTCACATCTGATGCTGTTAGCGGAAGGAGAACAAATGCTGAAAATGTGAGCACAATTATCTAAATTTTATCTAAAAAAGCCAGAACAGAAGACAGAGGCTGACTTTTAGCTACAGATCCTTCACCACAAACTCTCCCTGAGGATAAGCATTAGTTTGTTAGTAAGTCTACCTTCTCAAATTTTAAGCCTTTCAAGTTGCATTTGGGGAGCAGGAAAATTGCTTTGTCCATAATTTTCTGGATCATAATACAAGGAGCTCCCCTCATGCCCTCAGGATCCAAGCTGAGAGAACCAAAGCCACAGGTGATTCAAACATGTGCCTGATCTGGGTGAACTTGTGACAAAATCGTAGACTCTACACATCAACAACTTGTGTCAGAAACACAACAAATTAGATTAAATATAACAGGAAAAAGAAGAAATACTTCTCCCTTTCCTTCTTCTCTATTTCCTCAAACAGAATTTGTAACTGAATCCACAGGCAACACATGCTAAACGCATAGATATGGTACTTTAGTTAGGACCGTCAGTGTCTAAACCCTAGAGTCAGTGAGGATTGATAACACTGATGTGGTTTTTATCTACACTGAGGTCGTTTTAACACTACACTCTTTCAAAAACTTACATTATACCTTAAGACAATGAGTGTTAGTTGAGAACATGTAAGGCGTGCACCTCCAGCACAGCACTCAGCCCCACAGGGAGGGGAAGCAGGTAGATGGGAGGGAGCTATGGAGGTGGGGTGAGGGAAAGAAGATGTCAGATGGGGGTGAGCTTATCTGGCTGACATACCCTCCAGCAGCGTTGTTCTATAGTCGACTGACTCGTGGGAGACCATTTCATTAGTGGGGCTGACGCTCCTGGCGTTAGCCAGCCTGTCCAGATGCTGGATGTGACCCCGGCCGTCATACCATACCTCAGTGAGATCTAGACACGGAGAGGGAGGTAGAGAGGAAAAGGGACAGTGAAGAGTGAAAGTTGGACAGGGAGGGACAAGGATGATGAGACAGGTTGGAAGGAGAGAGGGGGTGGGGAAAAACGGATAAGGGGAGAGTGAAGGAGGTGAGAGAAACAAAAGACCAGCAATGGAAATAAAAGAAAGAAGAGGGGGAGAGATAAGAGAATTAGGACTGGACTCCTGTTGCAAATACATCAACACACACACAACAACTCATACAGAGCCTTAAACTACAAGCAGCGTAGCACTGACATCTCGACTCTTACCATCAATGTGTTTGTTCCTCCTCCACATGAGCAGCCCGCCCAGCATCAGCAGCAGCAAGCTGACACACAAGCAGCCTACGACGAGGCCGGTGTAGTCCTGCTCCTGCGCCAGTGTCACCTTGCCCAGATGCCTGATGGAGTCCGCCTGCCGCCACTGAAAGAGTCAAAGGAATCAATAATAATTATTGAACTATTAACCTTCTCTTCATTAATACATATTCTGCAGTGTTTGGACAATACAGCAGGAAACTGATCCAATTGTCTTCTTCTGTCTCATTGGTGAACAACAGTGGAATGTTTCAAGTTTGTTTTTTTTTAAGTAGTGCATCACTTGACCTCTATCCATTCCTACCCCGTCTTGCTGACGACAGGGCTAATGGCAAAAAACCCCTGAAACCAGCAGGAAGTGCTGATGGCAGCAGCACAGTCCTGACATAGCATCACCAAGTGTTTGCTCACCTCAGGCATTTTTAGGATCTGACACCAAATATGAAACATATTGTGTTAAGTCAAGACTGTGTTTACTTGTCCAATTAGTGTATTAAACCGAATCCATCACTCTGCAGAGACCGAAAAACTGAAATGGACACACCGAAGCATTTAAAAGGCTTGAAGCAGGCATCCAAACAAACACCCAATCACACTTGCGCATGCAGAGTCTGTTGCCACAGTCTGAAGCTAGATTACATCAGTGATATTGCTTCTGCCATTATTAGGTTTAGTGGAAATGAGGTTTCTACTGGTGCCTGCTGTTGCAGATGGGACAGCGTGCGTGTGCATCAGTGTGTATAATGGAGACTGTCTGGGCATGTCTGGAGAGGATATATGAATGTGAGTGTGTGTGTCTGTGTGGTTTGAAGAGCTAAGGGATATTGGCTGACCCTCTGCAGAGATAAAGGCTTTTCCTCTGGAGGCCAGTTCACAAGTCAACAGTGATGAGCCTGATAATGTCTGGTCTGAATCTCGCCGCTGTTTCACCAGAAGGCGATCACCGGACATAATCTTTAAAGATGACACGAGGACGTCTGAAGCCTCTAACGTTAGCGTATATCAGAAAGGTAATGTATTTCTCTTTTCACACCTCTAATAACCTACTAGGATGTTTGGAGGGCAGCTTATTGCAAATAAAGGTGATAAATGTAACACGCATGGTGTGGAATCGTTTGGCGATCTACTCTTGGAGAATATCTGTACATCTTCTGCCATTTCCATCCTGAACGTCTCCTTCTCACGAGTCAGAGGATGGTTGACTTACATTCAAGTGACAAGACAGCTGGATCTTGAGCCCTCTCACTCAACACACTGCAATAAATTCTCCCTGAGATGGTTTTTATAAGGGACTGCATTAGGACAGGAGAGTTATTGAAGTGTCCTGTAAATGATCTGGAACGCTAAAGGAATGCGGTGTTTTCCACGAATTCCCCAGAGCTGCAGAATCAAGAGCTCAAGATGGAAGACGGCAGAATGATCCTGTTACTACTGTCATTTATTTACTTTGTGTTTTAATATTGATTGACTGGTCAACCTGTAAATCATTTTTTAACAGAAAATAAGATTCAATAAAACTTCATCAAATTAAATCTAATTAAATGTAAAAATGTTAAATATGATCACTGAGAATAAAAAAAACGAACTAGCTGCAGCACATACTTTGTGTGTCCATCATCGTGGTGTGTTATGTTATTGCTATGTGGTGAGTCAGCCTCTTCCTCTTCAGAAGCAGGTGCTATGATATGATACATTTTATAGCTGGAATTCCTCCGTTGAGCCTGATAACACAAACAGGAGGGAACTTTCATATAAACGCATTATAAGCGGGCTTTACGGGTCTCTGCCGTGTTGTGTTCACGCGTCTCAGAGCAGATGTTCAAAACAGAATATCACACTTTGGCTCAGCACTCTCAGAGTACTGGGGTTATGATAAGTAGCTGTTAAATCTATTGCCACTACTACAAAAATCATTTGGCTTAATGCATCATTTGAGCTCATATTGAGCATACATAGTTTTTTTTATGAGGCAGAAATATTTAAGAACACGCAGTGAGATGATTACACAATAACTGTCTAGAATAGAAAGACAAAGAAACAGGAAAACGCTTGTTCCCTATGAGCCAATTCACTAACATGCAACCGAAATTAATCTGTGGCATCAGTAAACAGTTTAACGCACCCTGACAGACAGACGTACACACACGCACAAAAACACACACACCCTGCCATCCAAACACACGCCAAGTTCTGTGTTGTCAACATGCAGGAAAGCTGGAACAAACCTTTTATAGAGTGTGTGTGTGTGTGTGTGTGGATGTGTAAATGGGTGTCACTATACACAAAAGTGTGGCATAATTAGAGAAAGCGTAGCCAACTGCACACCTGTGTATGGATCCTTGTATACAGTGTGCGTTTGAACCGGTTGTGCAGCAAGTGCAGCTTAACTAGAAAAAAGACCACACAGTGCTGATGAAGTGCTGGTTGCCAAATGAGCTCACTCTCCTGTTAATGCAAACTAACATGCAAATTGTCTTTATGTCTTGGTGCCTGTGTTGCACAGGTGTGTCTCACCTCCACCTGCAGCTCCTTGGCAGTTGCAGCCTGCAGCTCAGTGGGAACCGTACATTCCAAAGTGTTTCCGACCAGAGTGAGACTCTCGCAGCTGTGGTTGGAGACGGTCAGAACCTGGCACTTCATCGCCTCCCTGTCCATGTGATCGCCCTGCAGCGGAGGGAAGGACGTCGACAAAGAGAGCAGAAAAAGAAGAAGGTATCAGGGAGAGCCATTAGGCAGGTTCGTAAAAACAAAATGCCCAAAACAAACCTCTAACCTCAAACCTTTGCCCAAATAAAGTTCTGTGGTCGAGTAAGGTCCAACAACTTCTTATATACTGTACTGTATAGTGGTGCATTTTGTGGAATATAAAGAACATGCACTATGTATTTGATAGTGTTAATATATCAAATTACAACAAATGAACTTCCACTGGAAAAAGGGCGAGTACATTCTGTCATTCAGCAGTTGGTAATAATACAGTATCTGAGGCCTGAGGCAAAATCGAATGTGAAATTAACTTTAAAAAAAAAAAACCCAAAACAATTACAACCAAGAAATGCAGAAACGTCAGTGTGGACAATGCTGAGCATTGTGGAGATGGCAGCCGGTAGGGGGGTTGATTGGGAGCAGCCTAAAGTATATTTGCCCCAAGGCCCATGAAAGTACAGCTTGACCCTGAACACGAGTATTTACTTTGCAATTTACAGAGCTTACATTACAGTACTGGAGTCCTAAACAACTAAACAAGGCCTTATAAGGCCAGTGGGTGCTCGGCTGACAAACTGATATTTAAGTTTATAGTGTGGTTTATTTAGGAAAATAGTCTCAGGGGAAGAAAGTGTTGCACATACAACATGAGAGAGGCAGAGGTGAGGTAACACTGAAGTAAAGTAGGAGCATCGGATTGAAGAGGCAGGTCCCTTTTCTTGGCAGACTTCATCATTATTCATAGTGATTGAATGGGCTCAATACAGATTCAGCTTGTTGCTGCTGATATGAGTAAGACAGAGCGGCTTATGCCAGTCTTGTGACCCTCAGTGGGATGAACAACAAACACCCCCTCTGAGATCTGACTGGAAGCACACGCAGCTATAGCCCACGTGAGTATGAGTGAGTTAATCAGCGTGTGCTGTTTGACGGGAAGCTGTGAAAGAACAGTAAAATCAAATTAGCTTTAAAAAAAAAAAAAAAATCTTTCCATTTGTTTCCTACTGTCAAACTAGCTTTCTCCTCCCGTTCATTTTAGTTTCTCTCGTTCTCTCACACACATAAACACACTTGTTTGAATGTAGCAGGAGGCAATAAAGAGAATGATCACATTCCTTGCGTGACAGCTTGGGATTTTCCAATTTGACACAGAGTGGAGGCTCGCACCTGTTCCTACGCTCTCTTTCTTTCTCACACACACAAACTGAACATGGGCATTCTACAAACACAGCAAGACAAACCACTGATTCACCCTCTTGACTGCAATTAGGGTGCACACAAAGACAACACTTCACAAACATCAAACCCGTCCAGTACGATCAGTTTCCAGGCTGAAGGCGTGACAGTGCTGTATACACTACAGAGGAGCGTTATTAAAGTAATTAAAATGCATCACAGCAACACTAATCACTCTAAATAAACTGTTACGATAATAACTGGAAATGAGATGCTTCTCAGTCTCTCGTGAAGTGATCAGCACCGATAAGAGCCTGGAACCGAGCCAAAGACAACAGCCTGGTTCCTTCACATGCTGCACTGGTGCAGGGCTGTCAGTCAGAGCTAAGTATTTCTTTATTTGTCTGTTATTGGCAGCCATTTTGGGGCTAGAGTTATCAGATGGTGCTAAATGAGCCCAGCACTTGCCCTTTACTGGAGGCTATTGTAGGGCAGCGTTATCAGATGGCGTTAAATGCGGCCTGTTTCGTTGCAATGCCTGGTATCAATCCTCCTGGGTAAAAAGTGGGGGTTGAAGGCTGGGATGACGGGGGGATAGAGCTGGGCTGGTGGTGGATTTAGCATCAGGGCCAAGGTCATGTCTGGGAAAAAGAGAAAAAACAGCCAGGATCCCCTGCGAGTGGTGCAGCACAGCTGCCACAAGTTGTCGAGTTTCGTTCAACAAAAAAAAGAGAAAGAAAGAAAAGGAGGAGAAATATGCATTTCATTGTTTTCATAAAACAGGCTCTGGGGACGGTGGTGGCTTGCTTGAAAAGCAGCATTAATATGTCAAGAGCTTTGACCTCAGCAGCCAGAACAATGCAGGCAACAAGAGAATACGTAGAGAGGTGCAGCATTGGAGAGGGGATGGGGAGGTCAGGCGGGGGGGGGTGTAAACAATGGGAAACAGACTCCACTTCCTGTTTTTCTTTCAGTATTGTTTCCTTCCCAACTTGACTTGGACCATGGACGGTTTATATGTGTGAATTTGTGGTTTGGGAAGCAAAGTGCAGAGACCAGCACCATTAACATCAACCCGTTTCCAAATAGTGATGGGTAACCCATACTTTGACCTCTGACCACTGCTGTTTCTGTAGCTGACATCAGCATCGACTGAAGTCAATGAAAAACCAAAGTGACGACCACTAACTTATCGAGAAACCTTTGTCAACTTTTTCAAGGATGTTGACAGCTCACCTTGAGCTCCACGATGCTCTTGTTGTCTTTGGAAGTGAGCTTTGGGTCCTGGAAAAGTGGGTCTTCCACGTAAATCAGGTCCCACTGATCTGTGGAGTAGCCGTCCAGGACAAACGCCACCTTGGTGACCACTGGTGGCTGCAGGGCCAGTTTAGCCAGAGAGGGTGTGGTGCACTGGATGGACGTTCGGTTCTCACCATACACACAGCTCTGGAAGAGAGAAGTTGTTGGGAACAAAGAAAGAAAAATGTACAGGTTAGAAAATAGTACACATTGAACTGACTTCCTCCCTCATCAACACCACTGAGGTGCCCTTGAGCAAGGCCTTGAACCCCAACTTCTTCAGTGGAGTATAAAAAATACAGGTTGCATGTCAGTGAATCTACCCTGAATAAATAGGAGGTACAAAAGATTAATCCTCCGTTTGGCAGCTTCATTTTATACTCAACACATTATGAGACAACACCTGTTCCTGTCCCTACTGTGTTTATGAATTGCCTGAGGGCACAACAGAGTTTTATCCCATGATGGATTCAGCTCCGTTAGGCCTCCCCGCTCTCGAGTGAGAAACAGAAATCTTGTAAAACAGAAAACACCTCACGTCCCTTTTCACTGGGGTGTGGCAGAATTTGGTCTCAGTTCCAGAGATGAAAGAAATGTGACGTGGGGTTGAGGTTGATTCCCTGTCCCACCAGGCTACATGTCCTGTACATGTGTCCTTGGACAAGACAGCAAAACCTTGTAGTGGCAGAGCTGTACTGTCTGACAGCTGTCCTACAACATTTTCCCCAAGGGGATCAATAAAGTGTACCATAAGTTTTTATGGGGGCAGCAAAGCAATGTAAAACTTGAAGTAGGCGTCTTGCTAAGGAACAGCATCCAAAGGGGGGTGTTACTGGGATCCGGATCTGTGGCAACGTTCCCAAAACAAGAAATTCTTAGATCACAGCAGACATACTCCAGAATGTAGGTTGCAAATTAGTGTATTTAAGCTGAGGCTGGGATGAAAGGAGGATGTTGGTATTGATGTGCTGATACCGATGCGAGGGTTCAACAACAGCATCATATTCTTCCACACAGGTGCACTCAGAACAAACCGGACTCGTTTGGCAGTGTGCTGGGAAATCCTGTTGATCTCTGCACAGTGGTAACAGCCAATGACAGCCTGTGTTTATCTTTTGGGCTACAAAGGTAGATGTGTCCTTGAGTCAATATCCCATGAGGACAGGATGTAAAGAAAAAAAGGTGCTGAGATCAATGTGCCACTTGTAACCTTTGAACACAACAAATGCCACCTTCACACTTGTTGTTTAGTCATTTAATGGACTTGTTTGCAATGTGTGACTGATGCTGAGAAAGCAGGTGGTGGGGGGATTGGATAAACAGGCACATAATGATCTACTTTTTAAGTACCTTTACCTATCCGGTTGACTAATCAGCAGTGCTAAAGCCTGCAACATCATGGCAATTCCGTAAAGCACTGTCACTGGGTCCTACATTACTGTGCACCGTTTTCTGCCCCAAGTACAACTCTTTGGGTGATTTCTCATGAGATATGTCTGCATTTGTTTTAAGATGGCTTCTAGAAATGTGTTACACTAATATCTGCGGATGCAGAAACACTTTGACTGATATCTGACTCCCTGGAGAGTCGCTCCGACTGTTAAAGTGTTGTTGAAACTTCCTCATACACTTCCCAATCCGACTCCCCAGTGAGCTATAGCGGCCCAGATGGACACGCACATGAAC
Source organism: Ctenopoma kingsleyae (assembly GCA_032353495.1). NCBI lineage: Eukaryota > Metazoa > Chordata > Actinopteri > Anabantiformes > Anabantidae > Ctenopoma > Ctenopoma kingsleyae. Next base: position 22,371,842 of record JAUBNQ010000025.1, on the reverse strand, counting down.
ACACACTGAAAAAGTTACAAGCATCCACAAAGGCTTGAAGACAAACACAATTCAGACACAGGCATGCATGCTTATAAAATGTGTGTGTGGCTGTGTGTGAGGGTAGCGCTAGGTCGCCTAACAAAAGCAATCCAATTAACCTCCCTCCTCCTCATGCCAATAAGGAGTGAGTAGAAAAGGACTGTAGGGTAACCGCCCCCTCCCTCCCATCTCCCGGGGGTGTGGAGAAAGGAAAAATATCCTGTGAATTAGTGGAAACCTCAGTCAGTTTCATTGTTCAGCCCATGTCTCCTCTTATTTAGTGGAGAGGAGGTGAAGCGCTGTAGGTTAGGAGCAGCTGTAAATACAATCGGTCAGAGAGCCGGGCGAGCGAGTAGGCCGAAAGGTTTAATGTGGGGGTGATGAGAGAACCAGTGATCACCAAACGTCCACCGTCCCCGAAGGATCATTAGCGTAACAGCCTGCGAAAAAGCCAAGTCATAACGAAGCTCCCACATACAAAAACGCTTGTCAAATCTACAGTGATTTATAGCAGTGCAGTTTTCTGCTGTTTCCTACCATGCAGTGCTGTATTAAGCTTTATTTCTAATGTAAAGTCTCCAGTTCAGCTCTGTCTTTGCTTATTATCTTGATGTTTTAAGGTGTGAATCCATTCTTTATTCTCTGTACAAAATGTATTTTATGTCTTGCACTATTTTATACTTCACTCTTATGTTTTACCATGGTGCAACAGCATATGGGCTCATCCAAAATCTGTAGAATCTCCAAGATGTAACTCAATTCTTGGCCTTTTTAAAGCTAATTTTAATTACATATAATTTATTTGAAAAGGAAAACTTGAATTTAGATGTTACATCATGTGTTTCCATTGTCCTGAATAACTAACCATCTCTTCTGACATAGCTCTCTCTTTAACATGTCTGGATGCATTTCGCTGTTGTGGCCAATGTTGCAGCGAGTCAGCACGATTGATTTACGTCACACTGCATTCACGGGACTTTCGTATCATTGTCATGAAGTACCATGAGCCCAGTATGAAGTAATCTCATCTAATCACACTAACCACCTAATCTACACAAGAGATGCAAACACAGCCTTTGTGACGCCACAGAATGAATAATGTCTTCATTAACAGTTGATGACTCGTGATGCTGCAGTACAGTCGTACACAGCCATTGTCCCGCCTTATTGCCCAATGAGCAGCTCTACTGGAAGCGGTTGGAGCTTTGAAGCACCTCCACCGCTGACAGAAGGGAAAACGTTACTCATTCACTTTCATTCCCTTCCTTCTCTCAGATACCCCTCCTCCCCCTCCAGCTGTGGGGGGCATGGGAAAGGAAAGAGGCATTCAGGTGTCAGCTGGAGCGACTTAGCGTGCCGGGGTAAGATAGGAAGAGGGATCTGACACTAAACAAGCCAATTTGTGAATGCAGGCGACAGGTGTCTGGCTACGGTGAAGCCTTTAGTTAAACCAAACTGAACTGAAACTGTGATGGTGGAACCCGGCAAAGAAATTGTGCTATGAAGAATCACTGTTTCTGCTGTTTTTGTATATGTGCTACCCCCCTTTTGGTTCTGTGACCATGCCAGCTTTTCATGACGGATCGTAAAAAAACAACCTCTCTTTCATCTTTGTGGGAAAGCTGAGATTGGCTGAGACCAGGCTTTACTGGAGATCTGAGAGGCAGATATCAAGTCAACAGTGGGTGTTTTTTTTTCATGCTCTGGCTCCAGCTAAGATCCCTGAACCGAGGCCTTACTTTCAGCAGTTCTTGCTATGTTCCTCTCTTCAGTTTCATACGTAGATTCTCATGTGACTGGAGAACAGCTCACCAACTGAACTAAACATCACTTGGCTGCTGTGGCTTCTTGTCCGGTGCTCCCCCCTTAGCGTGGCCATCGCTTGTGAACACATCTCTGGAGGCATGACAGGCTCCGATTACCCAGAATAGAGTAAGAAAAAAACGGGATGTCCGTTTGTGAAAGATCCTTGCAACTATATTGAAGGGTTAAGACAATAAGACACTTATACTGTCCCTTCCCAGGCTGGGCTTTAGTTCATCCCGTTTACTGGAAGGAATTTAACAGGGGACAGCTGGGGCCCTACAGGGCATGATCCCATCCTAAATCATTAGTAATGATAGCCTTATTTGATACAGACTGCTCGCTTCATGCACTCTCTTTCGCTCTAAAAAGCGGGAACATTTTCGCCATCCCTCTCTGGTCTGTTAACAGAGTTTAAACTGAATAAACAACCAGGTCAAAGGTTTGCAGTTTTTTTTTTTTAGAGCCAATGCTTCTTCACACTTTAGCAGGAAAGATGAACTAATTTGGCAAAGGATGGAGTCATTTTTAAAGCCCTATCAAGAGTGTTGTTGATATAAATGAGATCATTAGTCCTTGGTCACAAGAAATGCTGATTGGCTGGAAGATGTGTGATCTGTTAACTAGTGGTCGAAGTCAGTAAGCAAACCATCTCAAACTGTAGGTAACTATAGCGACGGTGTGTCTGCTTTGTCTTGTGTTACTCAGGTGAAACAGAGCCGATCATGGGTTAAACTGACTGAAAAAGAAAAATTGTCTTAGTTTTTGTGTATCTGGATACTTTCTTGTCATGAATACTGTTTACCAAGCAGGTCGACAACGATGCTCTTTGTTGTGTATTATCACTCACTGTATGCAGTGCAAACAGCTTTCTACAGGTTTGTCAGTTGGCACTAAAAATATACATATTTCCATGATGCCAACGTTTTCCAATAAACAAAAACAAAAATAGAGACAGAAGGAAGCAAAGCAAAACTCTGTTTCTAGTAGAGTTCTGAAAATGGTATTTTCTTTAAGCAAATAGCAAAAAGAAGAAAGAAATTCAGCCGTTGTCGGATAATTGATTTTCCAGAAAGGACCAAAAAAATGAATAAAGCAGATTTGCTCCACTAGATTTGAGAAAGATTACACTTGGCTTTTGAAAATTCTTAAAAAACCGTGTTGATGCAAGTGATAGCAGGCCCTGGTGTGACACACACAGAAGTTAAGAGATTATAATAATACTTTTTGTATGTCTTTTATCACTTACAGTGTAAGCAACTGTGTGTAATGTAATCAATCTTTTGCAGCCCTGAAATTTCCAGTCTGCTTCCAGTATTGTGGAACGTCTCATTTTTAACCTTTAACATCCAGGCAGAACTGACCAAACAAACTCCTTCATGTGACGCAGATGCAAACGTTCACACGTGGTAACTTCCAGGTGAAGCAGCAAGTTGTTCGCTGTTGTTCCCCGGGGCAGCTCCACTGGAGAAGTTGAGAGATAAGATGTCTTGATAGCACCACAGAACCACTAATGGTTGCAGATAGTCCAGATTCCAGCAACCAGCAATCTTTGGATTGCAAGACTGATTTCAGAGCCCTCAAGCTGGGTCAGTTCATGCTGTTTGTCTGTAAAACGGCCTGAGCTCCCCAGAGGCCTATCAACCACTAACCTGAACACAGGTCAATGACCAGGGAAAGGGAAACCGAAAGACGAGACACTGCAGGGAGTGTGTGTGTGTGTGAGTGAGAGAGAGGGAGAGAGAGAGAGAGACAAAGCAGGGAACAAAGACAGATTAGAGATAAAGCCATACTCTGCATGTCACTAAGATTTGAGATGAAAGTCCTATTCCATGATAGTATTTGTTCTTCATCACTCAGTGTGTGTGTGTTTACTGAGCGTATTATCATCTCCTGACTGGACCTGCAGCAGCGTGTGCCTCAGTAAGACAGATAACATCATTACAAAGCCCTGCTTGTCCTCAAACCGCCTTCCAAAGGCAAACATCACACACAGAGAACAACACACCTCTGTTTCTTTTGTTCTGAATCACCAAGAAACATGTCACCATCTCCCCAAAAGAATATGTACGCTTATGAATCTACTTGTAATGAGACATAAGCACCCCAGAAAACTGACAGCAAGGCTCAGCACCATGTACCGCGTTAACAGAAACTAAATCTCAAGCTGCACCCGTGTTCCACTGTACCATTACCATTGCATTGAGAATTTTTTTTTTTTTTGCAGTTCAGCAAATAAAAAGAGGTTCTCAGTTTCTCTATTTTCTTTCAAAGGACGTGGTATCATTTCAGCAGCAACTGTGATGAAACCCAAGCTGTGAGACTGTTATCCAAGTGCACTATAAGAACGAACGAGAAGGTCAGAAAGTTCACATAGAGGGAAAGTCATGGCGGCTAGATGCTGCAGCCAGTATTATTAGTACAGACAGCGCTGACTCTTTTATGCATGCAATATGAAAACATTTGTACTGGCCAAAGACATATGTGGATGTTATATTATGTCTGTGTTATGAATTGGGGATGCTGGTGATAAAAAATGTTCCAAAAAAACAGAGACAGAGGGAACCAAAGCAAAAACTCTCCATCTCATCAGATAGGCTTAGTGTAAGTCAACCTGATAAGATGTGCCATTAACCTTATGTCCTCTCTGTCTCCCTCTCTTTGTACCTCTCTGCAGGGATCCCCGGCCTCCGAGCTTTTCAGTTTGCAGTTACTGGCTGTACAAACCTGCTCAGTGTTTCTTCTGCTCCTTGTTGCTGTTGTTGTTCTCTATTTACCTGCTGTTCTTTTCGCCCTCCTCTGTCCACTCACCCCAACCGGTCGAGGCAGATGACCGCCCACCCTTAGCCTTTTTCTGCTGGAGGTTTCCCATTAGAGTTTTTCCTCTCCACTGTCTCCTAGTGCTGCTCAAGTGGGATTGTTGGGTTTTCTGTATCATTCAATATATGTTATATTCCATAAGATCTTAAGCCTTATACTGTAAAATTAACGTTGTCTGGTTAGTGTCTGGGTTGAATACGAGAGATGGGAACACACGTACTTAAGGCCATTCATCTATCAGTCTCTTGCTCAGGTAATACAATACACTGTATAAGCTAGAAGTGATGTTTGTCCAGGATCTAATGCCTTGGATTCGTCTATAGGCCTATAGCCCTGCCGCCTTTGACCTGGTTGACATTTTATATAAATTTTAAACCAGTTTTAGACATTTTAAAGGTCTGCAGACAGCATGGTGAAAGGCTGTCGAAGGTGGGATAATTTAAAACACCTCCAGGTTGTTGCCGTAAACCAGGTCAATCTGCTTCAAGTGCGCATGGGTGTGTATCATTTTCCTGCAGTAAGTAGAATAAAGTCTGAGCGGGGTGAGGAGAGCCAGAGCATCCTAAAGCTTTTCTCTGCTACTGTGCGTGATCAGACTGTGTATTTTCCATTTCCTTTCTTCCCATGTTTGTCTGACACTTCAGCTGGTTTCCATTGTTATAAACTCCTTTTTTTCTTCTACATGGTTTTTTGAGGACGTTCACATGTACGGCATAATGACAATACCATGCATGTGACAGAAAGGTATTTGAAAAGTTTATTTTCCCATTTTTCCTGCTGTTCATAATGTGATATTCCTGAACCAAACAGACCCCCGGATACAGTGACTAAATCAGGGATGAAAAGTTCTTTGGCGCTTTCATGTTTATGTTTCCAGTGCATCTCAAGAACCGCAACAATAAAAACAATGGTTTTATTTATGATGTCAATGTTCAGTTTGAACAGGTGTTGGAAAGGACATTCAAAAGGGGACTGATGTGCCAGAAAGGAAAGATGTCTTTGTCCTAATGATGTACATAGAATTTCAATGTTAATATCACTCAGATATTCCCAACTCAAGAGCTAATATTCAATCATGCATCTGCCTCGTGTAACACTGCAGGGTCTGATTAACCTTTGGATACTTCTGGAAGTGGGGTTTTCAGGGAGCCAAGCGCTAAAACCTGCACTAGGTTCTTTCTGTGAGAGTGTACGGAAAATCCAGAAAAACCTGCCCCGAGTTCCCAGAAAAGTACCGATACTCTCAAAGGGAAAATATTTGTTCAGACAGGAGCTATGCGGTACATTTATTTGACCGTGACTTCAACTTACCTCAGATTGTGAAAAGATCACAAACAGTTTTCATGTACACTTTGCAAATCAAACGATGGATATAAAAGCATTGTTCTGCTTACCACATGGAAGACCTCTGCATCCTGACCGGTGGTGAGGACCATCTGGGGCTGCAGGCCGGACTGGAGGAAGAACCCGTGAGCCGACACTGTGCAGCCTCCGCTACAGTGAGGAGGGATGAGAACGGATTTTACCATTAGCACTAGACTCAGACACAACAGATCCCCACTGGGAGGGACCTGCTGTTAGCATTAGCAGTTTAGCCACTCGTCACCTCCCACTCGTTTCCTCCTGCTGTAAACTAAAGCATTAATCTGTCACAGCTCATCGACAGATATCCTCAGTCAAATTCGCCTTTGCTTTGTCTCTTTTGTTTCATCTCAGGCGAAGAAAGACGCAAGAGCTCAAATTTGGAGGAATTAAGTTGAGTTGACATTGACAAATAGTGATATCTAAACCACTGTAAACCCAAAGATGTATATACACCATTGGTGAACTGGATTTCTGAAATGAAATATACACTAAAACCAATTTATGCATGAATATGGCTCTAACCTGACGAAAGAGCGCGAGGGCTGGATGCTGTTGATGATGGGGTCTTGGTTGTATGTGAATAGCATGGGGGCGAGGTACTCCACCGAATCCACGGTCAGCTTCACAGGCTGCTCAGAGGGAACAGAGTGCGGAGGCGTCTTGCAGGTCAGCATGGTGGGTGACAAGCTGATGGAGGAATATATCACTGTGTTAGCATGTACAGTAGAAGCCATTGTTCGAGGCCGTATTCGTGCATTTCTTCTGAATCAGTCCTGCAGATAATTGCTGACAGGAAAAACAGGAGTGACACATATAAGATAAATGGAAGAAAAAAACACTTCCAGATCAACATTTTTCAATAAAATTAACCAATCTTTATGGAAATGTGTGAGCACTAAAACAAAACTCTCCTCTACATTCCAGTACAAGTTTCAAAGAAAGAAGGGCAGATAAATGAAAGCAATGGACGGACAGATACACAACAACATTAAGAGAGATAAATGAAGACTGCTGTGAACTGACCTCTGGATTTTACAGGCTGCTTTCCCTACAGTCACTTCTTGCTTGTTTCCAGTATCCAGGAAGGTTCCTCTGATGGTCAGCATGGTGTTCCCTGATTTAGGCCCAAACGTTGGGAAGATTTCATGGATGACTGGGTTCTGGGAGCAGAGACAGAACCAGATGCTTTAACAACTCTGTGTAATGTTTAAATTCTCATCAGAAAATTTCCGTCTGTAAATTCCTTACCGCAAACGTGAAGCCGTCCATCTTGGCTACCTTGTGGCTAGATATGACCTTCACCGTGTGTCCTGAGGGGGTGAAGTTCCCACTGAACACTGGGGAGCACTGTATTTCAGTCCACCTAAACACAAACCCACCCCGACACACAAATACAAAACACACAAACAAATCATTATACTATGCCACAGCCACCCAGCATTTATCCTAATTCAATGATCATCCACTACCCTGCAGGAATGCACAAAGAAACAATCTTCCTCTGGGATTGGGGAGGCTGTGTTTTTATTTTTGTAATGAGGTTGTCTGCAGCAAAAGGGGCTTTTGAATGGGACAAGGCCACAGTGGATTTGGGAACGTGGAAAGTCTGGTTGCAGCGATTTTTCCCAGCAATTTTAGAGTTAGGGAAGTCATGTGTTGAATGTGGTAGGCTGCAGGAGAAGTGGGGGGGCTCCATAACATTCTTCCTTGAACACAATAACCACTATTAAACTTGCTCTGCTCCTATAGGATGCCAGTGTACAGGTCCCTTTATCTCGTAAACAGTCACCACTAAATACACACTGTCTCTTTCTGCCTCTCAAACATTCGCTTTTCAGCTGCAGTGCAGAAATAAGGTTGTTTTTAAAATCCAAGCACAGAATACGGAAGCAATAAATGCACATTACACACGCGGTATGGTCATACAAACGCATACACACACACACACACCTGTTGACATTGACTTGTCTGGGCAGTTTACATGGAGCTCCAGCCACCTCCACGGCTACAAGTGGGGCCTTGAAATTCTCAGTCTTGTCGAAGCCAAAGTTGCGCCCGCAAATTGTCACCACCGTAGATCCTCGTATCGGCCCAGAGGTTGGAAAAACCTAATGCACAGAATGCAACATAAGGAACATTTTTATTTTATAAGTCTACTTGGCACTTGTAACCAGTTTTGCACCAGTAACAATTTTTGCTCCATTCAAGGCTGTAGAGTTTTTCATAAACAGAGACAATGCATCAAGTTAGAAGGAACGGACACCAGCAAGATCTCATAATGTCAGACAGTGCTGTTGTAAAATGTCTGTTTTTTTTCCAGTAAGGACCATGACCTTCACACACAGGTCTAACAGACAGGTTACATAAGCTGTTTTTGGAAAGAGAGGAGCAACAGGGAGTTTGCACAACGTGTAAACCTGGCACGCTGTGATCACATGATAAGAGTCCCAGAAAACTGAGTCAGCAGGAAGCTGCAAAGTTACTAAAGTTTACTTTTGTGTTCAGTTTATTTTCACGGTGTTGAAACAGGAGTGAACTGAACTCACAATGTCATCATCTCCTGGTTTCAAATGATATATTTGAGGCCGATGAATGATTACAAGAATGTGACCTTGCCGCCATTAGTGCCACCACGGTCACCTTGGGACTGAAGTTACCTTAGTGATGACAGGTGTGCAGTAGTCCTGGGTCCAAATGGAGGATGGACATTGGTTGGCTCTGGTGCAGCGCCCATCACACCATCCGCACTCAGTCACTCGTGATGACAGCAAACAGGAAGTACAGGTAGTCAGCTGACCACATCCAGGACCAGTCAGTGGGACCTTAGTGATCTAAGAGGAGGGAAAGAAATAGGAATATAAAGGTTTTTGTGTTTAAATTATTAACTGCAATAGCAATTCTATGTGACATAAGTAAAAGAGAAGCTGTTTGGGGTGAGAAACAAAATCAGATCATGTAACATTAGGTCATTTGTACACTCCACAGGATGACAAAGTACAGCTAGTCTTGAAATTAAAGTTGAAATCAATATAGGAAATTGCTGTGCTATGTGTATTTCCCCTCAGACAGAAACACATACCAAGAGGAAACAAAAACAGTTGGCTGAAGAACCCTTGCGGTAAAGCCTTTAGGATGCATATTCTCTTTTATGTGTTGGCTCTGCTCCATGTTCACGCTTGTTTGTTCACTTTCAAAGTGTTGTAAACTCACAAATCCAAAGAATATGCAAAAGCTGAATTCTTGGTGCTACGGATTGAGAAATGAATGCAGAACTAGAGTCTAAGCTGAAGGTTTACAGCAGCCATCTGTTTCCTGCACAGTGCATCTCTTAAACAACTCGCTGAGGAAAGAGGAGCACATTCACGTGCTCTGCTCTGTGGTTCCACACCTTGTTTCCTGTGGCCATCAGCAGGGCTCCATCTGAGTTGTCGGCATCAAGCAGAACCACGCTAGCAGAGACGGGCCTCGAATCCAGACGAATGTTGACATGAGGCGATGCAAATCTGGAGAACAGCACCTAGAAGGGAGAGAGAAGATCATTGCAATTGTATTAAAGAATCATTTAATAATGGGAATGACGCCTGAAACAGATGGAACTTACGGGAAATGTCTTCGTAATAACAGGACAAAGTGTTAGTCAAATACTCTGGTAATGAGGATAATATCTACTGAGAAACTTTACATACCCAGACAACTGGGTAACTCAAGAGCTGAGTTCACGACGCTGATTGACAACTCTTTATTTAGACTATTTAGGCAATTTGTTTTTAATTGAGCAGCACACAGGTTAGATGAGGACACCCGTTCACTCATCACTACTGTTCCACTGTTGCCGTAATTACTAGGAACGCCTCACAATGTTGAACACCGATACACAACGTGAATTAAATAAGAGGGAAACACAAACCAAGCCTTGAGGATAAAAGTTTGAAGACATCAACAAGTTTTTCTTTTGGCACTGCACCAACGCTTGACTTGGAGTTGGTAAGGGAATATGATCCACATTGTGTCATCTTTCCCCGAGTAATACTTTCGCTGGCGTTTGGCTTATTTTAAATGGGCCCATTGTGTAAAGTTGTACTGATGGTACATAATGTTTCTTCTTACGAGTGGTGTCTAGTCCAGTATGATGGAATATTTCGCTCTATACATTTTGAATTGTCAGAGCAGGAAACGAACAGCCGTGAAGAATAACACTAATGATGTGCCTATTCCATTTACGTAGGTGTGTCAGCGCTTCATGTGCAGTATCAGTTGGAATGCAGCCATTTTTAATGTGATTAGTTAAACCTGTGTTTGCCAAGTGAGAATGTCTACCTGGTCAAAGGTCTGGGGTTTGTTTAGAAGCAAGCCTAACTACAATATGTTCAGTGCAGTTCAACTCACTTACTTAATATTATTTGGAGAGAAATGTCGCCATTTGCAAGTACAGTAAAATGAATGATAATATTTCCAATTTGTCTACTTGTTATTTCTGCTCTAACATTTTATATTTGGCATTTCTGAAAGTTCAGTATTTTGTTGTTTGTCCTAAGGTTAGATGGGAAAAACAATATCTGCACAATCATTAAAGAAACTGGTCTATGAACTATTTAGCTTAGTTTAACACCTTACTGGAACCAGGAACAGGCAGTAATGCTGCATCAAAGTTACCTTCTAACTA
>JAUBNQ010000025.1:22350517-22361070 GCA_032353495.1 Ctenopoma kingsleyae | reverse complement strand
AACTATTTAGCTTAGTTTAACACCTTACTGGAACCAGGAACAGGCAGTAATGCTGCATCAAAGTTACCTTCTAACTAAACCTTATTTACATGTTTTTGACTGTACTGAAAGTGTGAAAAGCAGAAAACAACAAGCTAACCTGGACCCAGTGTTGGGTAGGTGTACAATAATGGTGATATTTGTACAGATGTACAGAGTGTGGTAATCACATGTGCCGTTCTGCCCTCAAGATAAAATTTTTGGTTTCACACATTTTCGCAACTCTGTACAAAACTCAACTCCTTTTTTTGCTGCACTCGCGAGTACTTTGCTAACTAACAAGCTGCAATATGTTAATAAAAACCCCAAATGTTTTGTACATTAAGGCACATTTTTACTCTTTTAGTGAAGACTCTGTTTTTAACACATACATAAAGAAAATCATGTGATTGTTCACTGTGTAACTATTAAAGCACAGTACAAAAGGTTGCAGCCGCCGGCGGAAACATTGTGTACTCTGACAAGGTGGGAGGTGTTTCAGACACACGCACACACACATAAACACAGACCCACAATTCTGCACAAAACAACACACACACACACACTGTCTGTTCTGCCTCTCCATCATACTGTACAAACACTTTCTCACTCACTCAGCCTCACAAATGCAGGACCTACACAAACACCTTCTATAAAACACACACAAACGCTTTTTATATGCACGCAAACAATAACATAGACGTCCATGCACACACACGCACACACAACCAGTGAACACACCTGGAATAGCATTTATCATTTGTGGTTACGCTGCAATTACAGGCCTGGGAGCAAACAGAACAGAACAGAGTCTCTAATGGGGTGGGTGGTTGCTCCAGTTACATGAAGCCCTGTAAATTGTACCCTTCCCACTATCATACAAACACATGCACTAAAATACAAATGCACAATATATCTGCTGTGTCAGAATGGAGCTGCATGCATCCTCCAAATACAAAGCAGTGCATTATGATGTTGTCTACAAAACAAATCACATCTGCATACGATACAGCACACACCTGGTTGCCTGCAATACACCAACAAAGTAATGCAAGGAGGTATGTGCATGTGATCTATTGTACTTGGGGAAAAAAACACACAATGCATTTAAAGTTAACACATGTCAGGGCATCCAGTAAATGCCTAAAACACTATGCATTGTAAAAGTTTGAATGCAGTTTTGCTAGTTGTCTGGCGCTCGTCATTGTCTCGTACTAAAAAATGCCTGCTTTTCCAGCTTCATTCCTCCCACTGTTTGAGCCTCATGATCAACGTTAGCTTTGTATCAGTGAGTATAATGGGTGGCTTTCCTCTGGGGACGAGTCCATACAACAGGCATCTCTCTGGAGGTAATAGCAGTGTAAATTACAGCTTATTGTATTAAGCAGGCCGGGGGGAAGTTTGCCCTATAAACACAGCCACTGTGTTATTCCCACAGTGGTCCAACTGAAGCTGAGGGAAACACTGAGCCAGAATGGAGTCCATCAGGGAGAACAACGCTCTTTTTCTTTCACTGCCTCTGCTCTATGTTTGCTCTTACTCTGTCCGGTGGGAACTAAAAGGAAACTGAAATACATGAAAAGTTGACAGGTTCTTTTGCTTGTACTAACAATGAATTGACCTGTCAAAGCATAGACGACCACCTCTCACAGATTCTTTCTGCTGCCTAGCTTTGGAATGAGAGAGCAGGTGGCTGAAAGGTCGCCAGTTCAGATGCTGTGCTCGGAAAATCAGAACAAGGAAAACTGAAAATGACATGCCAGTCACACCTCGACATAGATTGTTGTTATATTCTTTAACACTTCTGTCAGCTACAGTTGGTTAAAGTTGAACATTCTGGGTAATGATTTCAGTTCATTTTATCTTCAAATTAGTTTGGCAAAGCTAAAGGTAATGATTCAATTATCTAATTTAATTACTGCATCACAACATACAATTAGTACTGACAGAAATGATCGACAACATGACAGTAGGGCCACAGATGCAAAGTTGTACAGTGCTGTGAAAAAAGTATTTGTCACACTTAAATAATTCAAATCATCAATAAATAAAAACTGCATTTTGTATTTATAAAGTTGATTTCTTTTATTAAGGGAAAAATGCTGTCCAAGCATGCGTGGCCCTATGTGAAAAAGTAAATCCAAGGCGAAAGCCACTGCTGTCCAAAAAGAACACAAAAGCTCATCTGACATTTGCCAGAAACATCTCGATTGAAGACTTTTAGGCAAATATTCTGTGGATTGATAAGATAAAATTTAACCTTTTGTGCATCCTGTTACATCTGGTGTAAAACTGGTGTAAAGCTAACACAGCATTTTATAAAAAGAACATATCAACAGTCAGACATGGTGGTGGTAGTGTGATGGTTTGGGGCTGCTTTGCAGCTTCAGGACCTGGACGACGTCCCATAATTGACGGAACCATGAATTATGTGCTCTATCAGAAAATCCTGAAGAAGAATGTCCGACCATCAGTTCCTGACCTCAAGTGCACTTGGGCTATGTGGCAGGACAACAATCTGAAACGCACCAGCAAGTCCACCTCTGAATGGCTCAGAAAGAAAAAAAGGGGTTTTGGAGTGGCCTAGTTAAAATCTAGTCTCGAGATGCTGTGGCATGACCTTAAACAGGCCGTTCATGCTTGAAAACAAATCTGCAAAGAAGAGTGGGCCAAAATTCCTCCACAGTGATGTGAAAGACTTTTTGCCAGTTATCGCGAACACTTGATGGCAGATGGTGCCGCCAGCCAGTTATTAGGTTTAGGCGGCAATGACTTTTTCACATAGGGCCATTTCCCTTAATAAATGAAAGAGTGACATTTAAATGTGACAAATATCCAAAGAAAATAAAAAACCATAGCGCTGTGCTTACACTGTACGCAGAGAAGCTTAAATGGATAAAAGCATCAATGTCTTTATTAACACAAACGTGTAGTAACACCCTTTCTTCAATGCAAATCAGTGTGAAGCTATTACCTGCCCTATTAGTTCTTGTTTTACGATTCACATGGGAAATCTTTGAAAGTTGATTTCTACTAAAAAAACTGGTAGAAAATACTTTTTACGTCTTTTAAGGCTTCGAGGATACAATTACCTGATAAAACTGAGAGTTCTGCCGTGCAGGACAGCTGGTCTCCTCTTCAGATATTCTAAAACCCTTTAGCTAAAACAATGAACTTGAGCCAAATCTGCCAACCACAAAAAAGAGGGCATAGAGGGGGTTTAATGTTAAAGAAACACACAGCAACAGCTGCACGGGACACTCAGTGCGTAGAAAATGCCGTGCGAGGGAACGTGTCAGCGAAGCCTGTCGTTCAGCATTAACGTGCTGTTCGGCTTGTAAGCCCCCTTGCACACCACTACCACCATTTCTACCCTCCCTCCCCCCCTTTCCGTGCAGCTGTCGGCCCCTTTTTTCCACGTCTCTCTTGCTGGTTTTTTTTTTTATCATGCATTGCTTTTCATTATTGTGTTTCAAAAACACGTGAGGTAATTCAGCTTTTACTTTATGTGTTTCATTCCAATCCCCATAATTTCTGCGTCAGTGCTGAACTGTTGCATTCAGTGCAACATCGCTTTCCTCTGCAGCTGCAACCACTGCATGTATTGGTAGAGTGGATAGACAAAATATCTTAAACACCACATGAAAAGTGATTATAGTGAGTCACTGTCTGAGATGCTTATGCAGCCTAGTCATATTGAGTTAATTAACCTGAATACTGAAATGCTATAATCTACCCTGGTAATCAGCTCTTGCATGACTCTTCAAAACAACATAACATTACTAATAAGCCTAAAACAAGCCAAATGCTCATGTGAACTGCAGGTGCACCGGCACTAAAAGCTAGAAAATTACTTCATGTGCCCATCATAGTCTAGAAAGTCATGAAAACATATTCTCAGAATGTGTTTCAGATACCTAAGTTACACAAATTCTTCCAAGTTCCTAAATCTAATAAACAGAAAAACAAAAGACAAATAACTGCATAAACTGTACATTAAAGTGGAGGTGATTCAGATTTAGTTGTGAGTTTACACGCAAATGGAAGAGAAACAGCTACATTTAAGTAGTAATCCAAAATACACCAACAACCAAAATGGACAGTGCTTGCTCAGATGGCACACTGTAACATGGCCATTTGGAGCATAGGCAATAGTAACTGTGAAAACTAAAAAGTTCTACTGCTTGGTCATGGTTCTGTCAACCTGCTTTGAGCAGAGGCACCTGCAGCTGACTCTATGTTGTGTCTCGAGCAGGGCGCTTTCACTCCTCACGTACCAACATCCTGCCACATTTACAGGAACAATGACAGGGAAAATGCACCGGTCGTTATGGCCTCAGGATCTGTGTTTACACCTAACTGCTAGTTTTCACAGATTACTTTTCTACCAATCTTTTAAAATCACTGGGGATAATGTAAGGCTACTTCTCTACCTGTATGTGCCGTCCATCAGAGGTACCCAGGTATGCCACTGCACGGCCGTTGACTGGCACCACAGTGATAGAGGTAACCAAAGTGTTCGTCAGCTCTTTGTGCCAGTACTCCAACCTCTGGACAAACTGAGTCACCTGCAGGCGGTACTTGCCCTCTTTGCCTTCATGGATTCCCTCATGTGGATCGCAGTCATCTGAAGAAGTCTGCAAAAAGCCACAGATGTCAGGGAGAGAAATTTTCTTACAAGAATAACAGAGAAATATACAGTGAGAGTAATGCACAAGAGAGTGCCATTTGTTGTGGTTATGAGCGTGATAGTGATAGGACATAAAAAGCAGCCAAGACGTGTCAGTAAAATCAACGTGGTTCAAGTTTTCCTGTGGGAAAAATGTAGTTTAAATTGGTATATTTGCACAAGAATAAAAGTCCAAGACAAGCAGGAAAGGCTGCTGATCACCACACAAATAAGATAATTCCCCGTTAACCATATTTTCTGGGACTCATCAGCAACATTGGCTCACTTTGTCCAAACAGATTGCTCTCCTAAAAAGAACTTGTTATATAATATCATGTTGAACTATCTACTTCCATATGTGGCCCAACGGGGGAGGGTTAAGAGCCAAACCTCCTAAGCCCCCCCTTAGCTCCTCTTTCATCAGGCTGTGCTCGTAATGGAGTCTCGGCATGACAGTACTTCTAGGGCAAGTACACACTTTGTTAAATAGAAGTTCATGGACGGCAGGATTTCATGGGAAACAGCGAGATGACTTTCATGCTGTTTTTCATTCCATTCATTTATTCTTCTCTCTCCAACTGGGCAACCCCACTTTTTCCTCTTGTTCCCCACCCTCCTCTTTCTCTACTTCCATCTCCACTCGTGTTTAGAACCAAAATCTGTCACTCCAACTCCCCTCTTTGGTTTTCAAATGTCACTGGGTTGTGAGAATTGTTGTGTCTGGAGCCTTTGGAGCATACAGTGAAAATACAGGCGATAGCCAGAGCTGGATTCGGTGCCTTTTCTCAATAACACCCCCCCCCTCCCCAACATTACTGCCCAGCCCCTATGCTCTCTGTGCTCTGGCTCTTTTTGTGTTTGATCATGGCCTCCTGTCCCAGCCTTAGGTTTCATTAATTATTAATGACCCAGAGGGTGGCAGGCCTCTTGTGGCTCTTAAGGTCCTTGACCTGGTCGCTTGACCAGGCCTGAGCTTTCTGTTTTCACAGCTTCAGTGGATAATGGCATCTCCACTGAACTCCCAAGGAGTGGAGAGAGAGCACAGGTTGAATGATTAGGGCCTGCAGATGCCTTTACTCAAACTGCCTCACTGTACTATTAGGTTTAACAGGAAAACCTGAAATGATTGTGAACTTAGTTATGGCATTTAGTTGGTAAAAACTGGTGTACCTTCATCAAACAAGGTTGGTTTGAATCATTTACAGATCACAATGCCTCTATGATTCTACCTGAAGCACTGCCTCGGTCGTAAGGTTATTTGTGGATTGTGTGAAACAAGCAGCAGTGTTTGTTTGGTGTAAGCAAGCTTTGAAGACGAGGAGAACAATCGTGGAGTAATAAATGAGGAACGTTTCTTTCTTAAAGACGTAACCAAGCCGAAATGAACAGGACAAGCACAACAGTAAAGCAGGGGAAGGCAGAGGAACCTGGCTGACTGACAAGCATGCAGCAACTAACCTTGGTTAAATTAAATGTCCTCAAGGCAAGTGGCTGCTGTCAGATAGACAAAGTTCAATTCGAATGCAGAGGAAATTGAAAGCTGGCAGAAAGTTGGATGTTTTTATGCCAAACGCACAGCTGGGAAATGGTGAAGCCAGCTGGTCTGCACTGAGTTACTCAAGTCTAGATAGACGAGAAACAGTGCAGATGAGAAATGACAGTTGTGACTGAAATTGATTTGGAATTGGATGAAGATATGGACACGTAGGAAGAGATGAGAGTGTGAGTCCGAGAGCTGAGGCAGAAGAAACACCTACTAACCAAACATGACTGACAAATCGTCTTTGATATAACATATCTGTGTGTGTTTGTATGTGAAAGTCCCACAAATTCTCCTTAAGATATGATCCATCATAACTCCTGTCTGCACTTCAGGACAGGGCGCCTAGTACTGAGCACACATGAAAAACATGGGAATCTACTAAAACTATTCGCTTGTCAGAACTACAGCAGATAGAGACGTCATCGCTGCAGATATTATGCCACGCGGCTCAAAAAACAGGCCCCGGGCTGGATATTTTCAGAGCAAACAAACAGGACTTTGCAGTGTTTGTTGAAGCAGAGCGGGACTATGAGAGGGAGAACCGAAAAGGTCTCGGAGGCATTCCTCTGCTGCTGCTGAGGTATTCTTGAGGATCAAGGCAATGAAATTGGACAGTGGAAGGGCTGTTTTGACAAGCTTCGTTTGAAGCCGCTATCCTTCGCTTTATCTTGGCATGGAGACAGAATTTTAGAGGACATTACAAACAGACACCCCTCAAGTTAAACGTAGAAGAATGAAATAGCTGATGGCGAGTTCATACGAACATCTATTGACAACCACAGAACTGGAATGGCACCTGGAGTCTGTGAATTATTTTCACAATAAAACTAATTAGACAAGACACACAACACAGTTTCAGGGAAAGAGCAAAGTAAACCATTAAATCTTGTGATGATAGTTTTAAAAAAACAGCAGGAATTTTACAACCAATAAAAGCTACAAATCGTCCATATGTTGAGTGGTTGGGTTTAGGTGCTTCTATAGATGAATTCCACTTTGTATGTGGAAGCAACTGATTTTGGTCCACTTTTGATAGATAGCAGATCTTTCAAGTTAGTCAGTATTAAAAGCGTATTACTGATCAATAACCACATCAATGATTCCATTCACCTTTCTCTTACATTCATCTTTTGGGAAGATTTACGGTGCTGGCAAGCGCTCCTGATGTTTTACATCTTTCAGGCCATTTTGTGAACGTGTCTTTCAGCTGTAGAACAGGCACCGTGGGGCAGATACGTGAGATATCGTACACCTTTTGCCCCATACTTAACCAGCAGTCATTGTCCCCAAAACAACAGCATAGTTATAGGGTTTCGGTGTTGTGGATCTCCCAGACCCTGCGGCACTGCTCGGGAGAGTCAAGAGGGAGTTGAAAGGTGATCTGCGTGGCTTAATGTCGTTTTCATACTCTCACTGTGGCCCCTGGGTCTTGTGTGAATAGATATACTAATGCCTGCATTATAAACTGTGGACTGGGTTACTGGCAGGAGAGGCTTTGGATACAAATACTGTCACTGCCGTGCAAATATAGGGTAAAGGCGCTCTCGCTAATGTACAAAAATACACATTGTGTTGCAGAGGCTTAGCCCAAGTTAGCAGACTTGCACACATGCACAAACCCGTGGCGTCTGTCTTGTTGCTGGTTGCTCAGCTGGGTCTCTCACTGGAATAACAGACCTTTGACCTCTGGATTACTTGTGCAATTGTGCGCTCCAGTGAGTGGAGGGGTTCGGTTGTCGTCGGAGTGTGTGGAGATGCATTTTTTGGAGAAAGTGAAATGCAAAGGAATGTGGACAGCACATATGGGTTTACGCTTGTGTGTGTTTGTGCGTGTACGTGTTGGTGGGGAGCATATTGTTGCAGCAATGTTACGACACACATAACTCCATATTCTATACCCCACCTGGACCCAGGGTGCACGTTTCTTTGCAACCTGACTCTCAGTAGTTGTAATAAGCATGATGAGTGTGTGTGTGTGTCTAAGCACACAGGTGGCTGGTTGCACCAAGCACATGCAGTCATGTGTTAACGCGTGTTTGCATGTGTGAGTGCGCTGCTGTATGGGACTGTCAGGGTGCGAGGGACGGTTAAGGGAGCGAGAGAAGCTGACAATAAGGCAGGAGGGCAGACCCTGGCGCTCAGAGTGCAGCTGGTCTCGCCCTCAAGTGCCCCCCCCACCACCCGCCCAGACGCCATGCCAGCACTACAGCTTTGTTTATAATGGGGCCCCGACATGGGCAGGACCATGGGCAGCAAATGGCCTCACACATAAACAGGTCCAACAGAATGGACAAGGAGAGTAAAAGATTATAGTCATATCATACCTCCCTACAATTAAAATGAAAAACAACTAAAAGAAGAGGACTGCAGGAACATTTTCAGCTCATGAATTCTAAACATCTACTTTAAGAACTTTTTTCCAGGTAGCTAAACTGGGACACATTTAACTTTCTTTTTTACTGCGACGCTCTGCAATTGTAATTGACAGTCTGTGTGGCCAAAAAAAAAAAAAAAAATCGATCTTGGGTTCATCTAGTCATGTACGATTGTTTTCCAAAATAGACACTGTTCTGGAAATGACAGTCATCGTGTTGTCACTTCTTGCGGCTGTCTCGGCGAAGTGATGCAGAAAAGTGAAGGTTTTGAAAATCACAGGTTTCCAAAAGACGTCCTTCATGTAAAACTGCCATTTGAGAGCGTCTGAGGCCGCAACTGGCAGCTGCTGAAAGGTCTTTGCTTGGTGGATCCAGTGACATAAACACAGGCACGGCAAAATAAAAGCAGCGGTCGGCTCCACACTGAATTTCACAAGCGCCCCAAAATTTACAGTGATGATGCAATTTAACCTTCAAGGTCTTCATCAGGCAAACATCCACGTGAAGGAACGACTGGCTACTTTAGTTTATCTACCTCCACTGAGGTGCCAGTGTTTCTGGAGGTTTAGTTTGATAGATTCTGACTTGACGGGTCCTCCGTAGAAGTACAATGCTAAATTGCTCAAGTACTCTTTCAACCAAAGGTAAACAAGTCATCCAATAGCTCACCGGTTATTTTTTTCCAATATGTAAACTAATGACTTCCTTTCCAAACCATGAAATGTCACAAACCACTGAGAGAAGATTATTCTCCTCAGACACTGAAAATGAGGGCACATTGTTTCATGACAATGTGAAATAGAAAATCCTAAAGCCTCCGTCTACCCCCCCCCCCCACCCTCTTCCTCAGACCCCCCTGGTGTTAAACTTTGCCCTTCCCCCCCAATTCTCCTCGCCCCCTTCAATTCTTCTCTTGACTAATCACCTTCCTCTCTTTTTTGCTATTTCCTTTACCTCCCTACACACACACACACACACACACACACACCGTCCATTATAACAGTTAAATAATAATGTTGGTGTGTATGTTTGTGTGTGAAGAACACAAGACAACAATGCAGCTTCCAGCCTTTCAGCGCTACTAAATCCCCGTAACTATATGAAACCTGGCTGGATGAGTGATGATCGTGCATCCTCTGTCTCCTCTGCATCCAATAACAGACTAAAATATAATCCCTGTGAACACAGTTAGGGATGGTTTTTCATCACTGCTTGACAAGACAATTTTTTTTTCATGTATCACCATATTTTTCTCCTCTTCTTCTCGGAAATTGTGGATTTATGCAATTCAAAACAAGGGGAAGAATGATGGTCTGCTGAGTTCTGCGACTGGGAGCCAAAAGACACAATTTTTGGCTGTCTGAGAACCTCTTTGATTCCACTTATCCTAAACAGCACATCCTTCAGATGAGCTTTCCAGAATTGCCCTTCAAACCCACATTTTGGTCAGACTGACACAGTAGCTAAAGTTGCAGTCCGCACATCAAAGGGAATTAGATAGGTCAACTCCTTAATACATTCTTACTTTCACAGATATGAAAGGAGATACTGAGACACAAAGTTTTTCACGTGGAAAAGTTTCTACAGCGTTCAGTTTCTGTGGTATTTACATAACAGATGTGTCGTTAGGTTGAATCTGTGCAGCTCTTATCCTAGGTGTTTCATAAAAGCCCCCGACATGTGAGATACGTTACACCATATAAACCTAGGCTTGTCAAGCTTGGCTTGCATTTTACGCATGGAATATACAGTAAAACACTTCTACTGCACCAGAACTTCTTTCCTTGACTTTTATTTGTTTACCTACTGAGGTCACATCAATATTTGTGACAGGCGTCCTCATGGTAGTTCTTAGTGGCCGCTTGTAATGTACGTGCATCAGTATTGTTCTACTCATATGCACATCACATTTACAGTACATTAAAATGCCCAAAACATTTGAGTATTG
>JAUBNQ010000025.1:22333745-22350417 GCA_032353495.1 Ctenopoma kingsleyae | reverse complement strand
TCTTCTAAAAAGAAAAAGTACCAGAGACAAACCTCCATTGAATGCTACAGTGGTGGGATGGAGGGACAAATGTGAAGAAATTTCAAATGTCAGATACATCGAACTCAAACATCAAAACTGACCAGGGGAACTGCAGGTATGACAGAAAGTATGTTTTTGGCACTTTGTGGGAATTCTAATCTTTCATTTGAAGGAGTTTACATTCACACTGAATGAATGGCGAAAAGATGAAAGTGCATGATTTATATAGTCCCCAAGGGTAAAAAGGTCTACAAGGGTAATGTGGCTGAATATGGATGTGAACAACCCCAAACACACTTTTCTAATACCTTCTGACTGCACTGTAACTAAATGAGTAATGACACTGGGTAATTGTCAGGGTGCAAATGAGCGCCACGTCACGCTTTGCTTTTCCAGCTTGGATATTACTCTCTCAGGACATTATTTTAGAGAATTAATGTCTTTCTGAGGTCAGATCAATCTCCAATCTGACAGCTAAGCGGAGCAATCAGTCGTACACACTGAAGCAGCTGCCATTCCTACATGTGCTCTTAATTACAGAAACACATGAATGTAAAGGGGTGGTGGTGGTGGTGGTGATTTAGTGTTGTGGCTGCTTTGGAGAGTTAGCACCAATCATCTACTCGCATGACTTTATTAGCATTAGCATTACCTTCTACCACTGATTACTACTCAGATGGGGGTTTAAAGTACAGCTGTTCTACCGAGCGCAGTCATAACAGATTCACCGACGACGCTCAAATAACTGGACGCTTGTGCAATGACGACTCCATTTGATTTGAAGTAGGGATATGAGCACAAATTCTAAAAAGATATAAACTGACATTTTTCAGAGTTACTCTGCCAGATCTCATTTTTTCCAGAATTCCTGCTCCCTGGCAGTCTGGAATAATCAAATCCATCCACCGGTGCAGACACTTGGCTGAATCTTCACAGTGAAGGTTTCACTGTGAGCAGAAATAGCCAAAAACAGCTCCCCAGACCTTCTTGCTACCATTTAAAGCATAGAGCATTCAGAAATATAAGTGGCTTTCTGCTTCTCATTTTCCTGAGATACGAGAGGCAGTTTTCTGTCCTGGAGGCAGGCTAAACTGCGGGGGCCTTGCTCATCCATAAGGTAAAGCAGGGAAACAACAGCTGGAGAGCCGTGGCCCAACAGCAGCCGTTGAGGAGCTGCCAGATAACCTTTGGTTGTAAACAGCACTGGCCTATGCGGCAGCAAGGCAGCTTATCAACATAAGGGTCAACATAAGTTCTGAACACACGGGCCTCCTCATCTTGGCTCTGTCCTGGAAGAGATGAGATCACTGGCAGGCGTCGTGCTGGCACAAACACTGTGCTCACACTCATAGTAGAGCTCAGATCAGAGCCAGATGAAGAAAACCAAACAAGTACGACTACAGAGAGCCGGCGACGGTGCAAGATGAGGAATTTGAAACGTAGTAACATGGAAGAAAATGTCCTTTTCTTGGCTGTTCATATTTGTCCCTTTTTAAGAAGTGACACAGAAAAGCAAAAGTAACATTTCAGCAGCTTTGCATGGAAACGAGCAGAGCTAAAAGTAGTGGCCAAGTGCATGAAAACAAACAAAAACGTAGACATGGCTTTTGTATATGAAGTCGGCATAAAATATTTCGCTGCATGTTCGCGACAGCTTGCAGGTGGCAGCCATCCGTGCACTCCAGATTCACTACACTTCATGACGAAGCAAACAGCAGACAAATCGGCTCTGACCTCTGCGCTCAGGGGGCCGGCCATGAGTACAACAATGCGTCATTATGCGACTTCTTCACACTTCTAAAACCCCCCCTGGAAGTTGGCATCTGTTTCTGCAGTGTTGCAAAGCCAGGAGTGTCACACACTTGCACACATTTATCAAAGGTCTTCAGGGATCAGGCTCTGCATAATTTTGCTGCATCTGCTCGCGCTCTCTTACTGAGCCACCGGGCCTGAAGCCAGAACTTTTAATGCTCACGAGTGAAGCTCAGTGTACTGACTTCATGATGATCAAATGCTTATGCTTCGATGTTTCACTTAAGGCAGACGGGAAGGTGTGTGATTCAACCTAACAATTAGAATGGTTTCATGACTTGAAAGCAAACAGGTAATCAAAATTTCCCATAAAATCTGTCTTTTTATAGTAAAACCTCATCATCAGCCTTCACAGGCACGAGGTTTCCTTCTTCCTGCAGTACATTCAAACCAGCATCATTGATGATGATAAGATGAAAGTCTGCAGACAATATGCATGGGATCTGTGCTGCATTGTTTGGGAACGCAACAGGGTGATAAAGGTCATACAAGTCTGTGGACAGAGAGGTGGGTAGGAGGGCTTCCTCTCAATTCACCTCCATTACTTGAGTACACACTGAGGCACAATCCCTTGTGCACGCATTGTGTGGGGCTTAGTGACTGAATAGTAGAGGGGTGAATTGGTCCTCATCTGAAATGCAATGACATGGCTTCTACTTGCTTTAGGTTAATGTGGATTACTTGATTGCTTATCTGTGTATTCAGGAAGCATGTTTAAAAGGTTGACAGAGGTCAGCACATCACTTGCAATTAAGCAGCTTAGCCGTATCAAGTGACTTGCAGGGGTCAGCTCACTCAAATGACATGCATTCTCAGGGGAATCTATCCATACACGTGGTTTCATTTGTCCAGGTTTTGAGATAACTGTGCCTGCAATTTCTACATTACAGCAAAAGTCTACCCCAAAAAAGTGAGGTATTCAGAGGAGCAAAGGCACCGTGTCTGGAAAAACATGCTTCTGTTGACCTGAAATTTAATCTTTCAATTCCCAAAATTCAATTCACCTCTATCGTGCGGGTGTGGAGGCAGAAATCTGTGAGGCAGACATCATGCATCATCTCAGCTGACTAGTCTTGTGGTAGATAAATGACACCGCACTTTGTGCACGTCAATGTCTGTGGGGCTGCTGTGGTTCATAAGGGTCCTAAATTGCAGGGACAGTGGTTCGATCTCCCGCTCGTCCTCTCCACATGTCAAGCAAGACACTAAACCTAACATTGCTAGATCAACTTCAAAGTCCCATATAATAACAATAACTGAGTTAACATGCATATACAGGATGCACTGACCAAACGTATCTGCCTTTATATATCAACCTTGTCATCAAACACACTATGTAAGTACATAGTCATCTACATCTTCCCTTATTATGCACTCACTACTACAAATACTTGAGGAGCGTGGAGATGAGGTAAGCTTTCATTTCTGTTTCCAGCATCAGTGGCCACAGGCCTGCTGGGATCGTTTGCTGCTCTACTGAACTTTGTGATTATGAGCGTTTCAAAGGGCCAGACTTAGACCTTATGACAAAGTTTGTAGGATCCTGAGCCAAAGGAAATTAGAGTTATCCGGGGTCGAGGTGAGGCCGATGCTCAGGGCAGCAACAGGAGAAAAGGAGATTGCTTTCGGTCCTTCATTGTGAACGTGGGGGCTGACAGATAAGAATCCACACGCCTCGTTTCAGTAGAGAGCAGGATATCACCATGTGGTGAAATAAAGCAGTAGGAGGCATGCTGCTGATTAGGAAATAGCTCGAGGGCCTTGACTCATAAGCTCGATGGAGCATAGCTCCTCCATATTTGACACTAAACAAGTGTATGAATGACTTCTAGCACTTCTGGCAAGTGCCTCCGTGCTCGTAAGGAAAGCATCTGAGAACTCCAATCAGAGATGAATCTGTCAGCAGGCAGAAAGTATCTCATTTGCAAGAGAGCATCAAAACAAACACATGACATGACTCTGTCACAATGATCACCAAGGCACTTTGTGTAATTGCTGGAAGCAAAGTATCTTATCCATCAGCCAAAACACAGCGAAGGGTAGATTTCAAAATTCACCAGATTGCAGTACAGTTGATGACTGAACACCCAAAGGTAATCAATCTGCAATGACATGGAACAAAGAAAAGCAAGTCCTACATTTTAGAAGCTGAAAAAGTAACTGTGAGAGAAAAACATGATTGTTTATCTGACCAAGTGGTGGTTAGCACTAAAAATCTTATCAGCCATGGACTAAATTTAACAGTATTGGCTGGTGGTAATTTCCCACCCTGCTTATTGGAAGACAGCTTGCAGGCACTGACGGTTTGCATATTTACTACTCTACTCTTTATCTAGGGAACAAAGATAAGATGAGTATACAAAAGCCTGCATGCAAAACGATTTACACGCACGTCGAGCTTTCCAGCAAAACAAGAAAAAAAAAGCCCTCCTGGGCTAATGATTGACTCTGTGGATTCAAAACTAAACACTGACATTGAGTCAATGTAAGATCCTGCAGCAAAATCACCAGGAAATGCCTGCAGACGTGAACGGGCTCACGCTGACCTGATACTACTGAGGTGGACTGGCGATGCTGAAATACTGATGCTGCAATCTTTGCTCTGTCAGTTTTATCTTCTACAATCAAAGAATTGTGAAATCTGTTATTCTGTAAGAAGATCCTAATGGCCCTTTGTTGCACAAATCAAACTTTAGTCACACATGGTTGGCACAACCTAACATTTAGGTTGTTTCAGAGATAGACTTCACAAAGCGTGATGTGAGATGTTTTTTGTGTTTTCTTTTCCAGGTGCATGTGGGTGCTGACCAAGCCTATCCTCACGCAGGGGGACCTGCCTGGACACGGCTGCCAGGTGGCGCAACGGCCCACCTGTGGGTGGAAAGATGGGAGGGCACGCAGCTGGCAGCTTTCACCAAAAACACATCACCATATACCCATTGAGAGAGTGCTTGTTTTCCATGTTACGATATATAAATATTAGCTAGCACCAGCCTGAATGTTATTTTATGCTCACTGATGTGCAACATGTTCTCATCCCGCGGCATCAAACACTGATGCTTTGTAAGAGTTTGACTGCACTAGATAAGTATTTCTTCAAATGGTCATTAATAAAACACAGTGGCTCATCCTGGACCTGAACGTCCCATGTCTTGGTGACCCATCCAACCAGCATGTCCTAGTCCCTACGAGGACCTTTGGCTTAATGTAGGTCATTGCTGTGTTATTATTGCATTTGGTTGACATCCCCATGTGTGTCACACCGATGCAAAGTGGTACCTTTAGTGTCAATATGATCAATTAGTTTGATCTAGTTTTAAATTATTTTTTGATTTGTTGCATTTTTCCCACACTAAAACTAGTGTTATTATTAATATTGACTAAGTTATGTAGTATATTTTTATAATTACCCAAATAATCATTTGATTGCTAAAAAAAAAATACAGATTATAATTTTCCAAAACCAAAGCTGACATATTCAGAGAGCTTGTTTGTCTGCCTAAAAGTTCAAAACATAAAGATATTTAACTTAGTAACACAGAGGACTACAACAACTAACAAATATTTTTATTTGAAAAACTGAAACCAGAGAGATGTTTGCCTAAAACGTGACGATTTATTATTTTAGCTCTAGTTTTTTTGTTTAACTGTGGTCAGCTGACCTGACGCCTAACAAAGCAAGTGGATCTGCCAACAAACGAACAGATTTCACTTGAGGCTCTGTATTTACCTGCGTGCATACGCACGTGTGAAGATCTGTATCACTGTGTGCGCTGGTGTGTGAGATACTGTACATGCAACTTACTGAAATGCGGCAGATCTAATCTCATACCCACTACAATGCGTGCACACACTGTCTTCTTTATCAGAGCTGACGTTTATGGGGAGTAAAATCAGAGGGACAGGACAGGACAAGAACTTAGTATTTTCATTCTTTTGTTGATTCCTGTTTTCTGCTGGAGACCCGCCCGCCTGATGGCTTCTGCACCCAGCTTAGTGATGGCACAGGCAGGCTCGGGCACGTGGGACACAATCTGTGACATCTGTGGTCAAATTCATCTCGTAAAGGGCAGAGGTGCTGCTAATATGCTGCTAATATACTTTATGTTTGTTTTATGTTCATGCATCTTTTGGAGGGATTTGATCCTCGTCACAGATGTAAAATCGGACCTGTTTCAGCTACTTCTATGTACTCGTACATATGGTACCTATGGGATATCTGTCTGTGCTGGAAGTAAAATAGGAAATATCTGAGAGCTGAATTTAGCAAGAAATATTTGAATATACGTAATTACATGATACAGATGCACAGATTTCTAAAATAAGATTAGAAGGTCACAAACTTTATGCAAAAAGAAACAAAGCAGCAACATAAAAAAATCGTCTTATACTACAAATACTCTATAAAAACTCCAGAAAACTAATCTTTCTAAATAATGGTAAGATTGATGTTACTGCATGAGTACTAGCCCTTGTAAAGCCTTCTATTCTGTGCATCTGATTCATGCAGTTGGAGAGTTCAAGTGAACAAATACCAGCTCACTGATGGCATGAGCAGGCTCGGGCATGTGGGGCTCAAAACCGTGACATCCACAGCCGAACCCACTGAATCAGCAGCACCACTAAGAGATTTACAGTATTAAGTTCATCTATTGTCAGACTGCTGCAGGTTTAATCATCCGAAACTCAAACAGTGTGGAAAACTGCAACAAATGCACAAAATATCAGGGTTGATTGATTGATCAGTAAATGCTGTTATTACAGCACATCTGCCATCACAGGAGGAGCAGAGGTTGATTTTAAAACTTCGAAACATGCAGCTTATGGTGTTTTAGAATAGCAATAAGTCAACTGACACAAAGCCATATATGAGAACGTATATATTAAACTTCAAATGACAGTTTCATGTTAAAGCTCAACTTGATATATGTAGACAGAACTGGAGACTGGAGATAAGACAGTTTGGGTTTTTTATTTATTTATGCTGTCTATGTCTTTTCTCATTCTCTGCAAAAGTCTTTGTAACTATTGTTATATGTTATACTGTTTTGAAAAGTATTATTTGAAGAAAGTTTACTCAGTGTGTCACAGGAGTATGCATGTGGAAATTAATGCACATATTTCAGGAGGTGCTTTTGAGGCTTTTGGGAACAATGTTCTTTCAAGAAAAAACAAGTGAAATCAAACTGAAGCGCCTGATTGCTGTTCATTAACGACGTGGCATCTTCACATTAATAATTCTCTCTCAATGTTCTCTGTATATACAGAGAAGACGAAGAAAGACAGTAGTACAATAACTGAATGACAGTACATAGTAAGTAAAGTTTAAACAAACAAAAGAAAATCAGTAGAAAGGAATCACACTACTGGTCCCCTAGAAGCACTGCCTGAGGATGCAACTGCCGCTACAAGTTAAGAGCTGCATATGCATCTTACACATTGTGTAAATATTGCAGTATAAAGTTTTGATTGCCATGTTAGGGACCTGCAATGAACAAGACCTGTGTTTTCCTCCCTCCCTCTGCATTCTTCTACTAAGCACTGTATGCAAATTTCTTACGTAAACTCCACAAGCCTTTTTGGCTGCTTGTTTGGCATTCTTTCCAAGGCAGCATGTAAAGCCTGTTCATTAAAACAGACGAGCTAATTAAAAATGACTGTCGGTCAAAAGCGTCTCTCGTGCAGCTGGAATTATATTACACACGCTTTAATCAATCACGCCGAAGATTCAATTTAAAAGCAATCAGCATTTGGTAGGTTTTCTCGAATCAATGGTAATCCAATGATAATTCTGACCTCGAATGTGGCTGTTCTTTATTTTTAGTCTCAAATGTTCCTGCTCCCTCTATAGACTTATGGGAATGGGTGCCAAGCGTGTTATAGATGCTCCAAATCCCAGCCATGGCTCTGCACACTACATTACCCAAGAAAATGGCCTTATGTGTTTTTTTTAACGTGGTTCTATCAAGCAACAGCACATTATTGGGGTTAGAGTGATAGTTTAACCGGTGTTTTTGACATCTGTGTATTTCTGTGAGAGGTGCAGAGTGAGTAAAATACAGAAAACATCTGTAAATCACATGAAATCTCTTCTCAACAGTCGTAACAGTGGCCTCTTTTCTCAAATTAACTGTGGTTCCATAAACGCATATTGCACTATTACAAAACCATTTTAAACTGTACTTTGGCAGAATAGAAAAGAAAAGAAAAGAAATACAGTTATGCTGAACATCTCGTGATTAAGACATATTTTTTCAGTTTGTGATTTCATGCAACTGGGAGCAGTCCGAAGACAGAACTGGTCGTGCAAAAACAGTAAGAACAGCAGATTTTCTCCATCATGCAGACAGTCTGAAAGAGAGCCACTCACCATTCCAACATTTATCATATCTTGCTGCCTATACTGAAGTTAAGAGGCACGTCTGAGCTGACAACCTCCACTTAGAAACTTCAAACATACTCCAACTGCACACTGGACGTTTAAATCCCTATTGGGAGTGCTCCACCAAACATACTCAGTTTGGTGGAGCAAAGGACAAAAATAACCTCCTCCATGCTTAAGTATGCCTCCTCGGAACATTTACAACTTTTATGGCTGCGCTTATCTCATCTCAAACCTCATGATAACAGCGGAGTCTACCTGCCATATGCCACTGAATACAAGTCATAAACCTATTAAGAGTTCAACTCTGCACGAGCATCAGATGGGCAGTTGTTCAGTGGCCTTTTGTCGTTACAGCTTGTTTCTTGATCTGGCAGCTGAGGACAAGAGGATACAAGTAAGGCTTTGAGCAATAAAAGAAAAAACTTGAAAATAGCTTCCCAGTTGCACTCAGATAAAAGCTCTTTTGGCTGCAACGAATCAGCACTTGACCTGCTGCGTCTGCATGTCTGGAGATGGAAGGACGGAGATGGGAATATTTTGAAACAGCAGATTTTTGTGCCATGACTGCTGCAGACAAAAGCCTATGTTCTGCTTTTTAGTGTGTGAGCATTAGAGCTTGGAGTATTAGAAAGTTTTTCCCAAGAGTAGATAGTTATGCCGTTATGAGTCACTATCATTTTAATTACAGTTTTGTATCATATTGTTTGTGGATATATCAAAAGTATGCAAAGTACTGAGCAGAGTTAGAAACAGAAGGATTCCTGTGATAATTATACAGCACAGAGATGCTCCCGTACCTCCAGCAGTACTGATGTCATACCCCGTAATCAAGTGAGTCACGAGGAAAGAATGTCTAATAATGGAATAGTAGACTCTCACTATGAGTGATCAGTGAGTTTTCATACTGCCAGTCACTGTCACAAGGTGAAAACAGAAAATTACTGTTCGAGGTTTCAGGAAGTAAAGCTTTGTTCAGTACACACAACCAGGTACAATACTTGTCTTGTTAAATCATTTGGAACTGGAGCAGCATCAGCTGTAAGTAAGTTGTTTGATTTGTAACAGGATGACTGCCCCTTTGCTCCTGTTCACGGCAGCTGAACAGGTTCTTTGAGTTACCAGTGCGCAGAGGAGGACTGGTTCTGATGTCGGCACATGCCAAAACGCCACAAAATCTGTTAAACACCACCAAAGCGTCACCAAAGGCAATAAGAGCCAGATGATCTGTGGTTTATTCTCTGCTGTTCAAATGTTGAACTAGTCTCCATCTACTGCAGCACAGCGAGCACCTCCCCAGAAAAGACAGGAGCCATGTTTTGGCATTTTGCATGTGGAGACTTCAGAACCTTCAAACCTGAAGTTAGCATCTACATCAACGCATCAGAAAGGTGTTACTAATGCAGCTTCCACTTTCCCACAGGTGCTGGTAACAGGTGGGGGTTGAGGGGAGTGGGTAAGAGGCCGCACCAGCGGGGCCGGCTGCCACAGTGGGTCGGGGAGTGGGGGGGGGGGGATCATCTTCCGCTCAGCTGCTGATGCCCTGTTATCCCCGAGTCATTCATCACGGCTCGCTGAGAGTCAGATATGCGCTTCCCCCAAACTGTCCAGCTCCCAGCATTCCTCACTTTCCCCTGTGGATCTCCACTGCTGATAGCTGTCAAGACTGCACTGATGTACCCAAATACCCACCCACCATGTAACAGCATGCATTTGCAAAGCTGGTTTGAATCCATTTTAAGACATTAACCACATGTCACTCTTCATGTTTTGTGTGATCTCTACACTTCAGCTTGTGCTTTTAAAACTAGAGCCAAAAAGTATGTTTGTCTGCATATCATGTTTACCTTTCACTTTTGCCAACCAATTTGTAATGCATGCTATTAATTTAACTTTAATGGATTTCCATTACTTTACACAACATTGTCTTCAACCAAATAACTGACGAACTTTAAAAGGATCATGTGCAGTTTCTGACCACTGGTAGTGCTGCAGAGCAATGTTTCGCAGTGTGGGTAGAAAATTACCTGAATTTCTAAAGTACAGCATCCTGGTTTTCAAAAGAATTCACTGTATTATGCACATGCAGAGTGTTCATAATTTATCATAAACTGTATAAAACGTGCGCAGCCAAAACCAAACCAAAACCAGGCACGCTAACACAACACAACAGCAATAAATATTCCTACTGTATAAAACACTGACTGATGTTTAAACTCCTTACTCCTGTATGTGCTTGCACTTTGGCAACTGATTCAGTGTATAATATATCCAGCACACTAAAGAAATCCATTACCTGACAGGTGATATACAGTAGGTTAGGTAAAGATGAAGTCACAGAGGGGGCAGCTCCAGTACACTTACAGAAGATCCTTTGCCATGGTGGTCAACAGTTAACTTCATGTCACTATTGATCAGGTGATTCAGTTGATTGATTGGGTCAATGTTGATAGATTGGAGGGAAGGGAGTATTGGCAAGGTAACAACTGGCTCACAAAAGCACGAGGAAGGGGGGCTGCTCCTTCAGTACAATGAATATTGGAGGAATCACTACCTGTTTAAAGTACTGGGTGTTTACATCTAAATCAGATGACAAGTGAGAAAACTGCAGCAGCATTTATACATAGTGCCCTAGTTTCAGTGCAACAGAACTAAACCAAATTAATCACATTTGATGCGTGTTGTCAAATCCTTGCAGTTAATAACGATGTGAGATCACACAGACATACGGTATCCAGTCGTCTTTCCTGGTCTCTGTTCAGCGCATTGAACTGTGTGTCCATACATTTCTTTTTGATTAACTTCTATATTTTTAGGATCATTGTTTGCCAAGTATGAATGTAAACAACCTCAACAAGATGAGCGTCTGAACTTTAACCTCATGTCAAACTTTCAAATGTGCCACAACGGTCCATTGACTAACAATTCATATTCCTGTATGATCCTAATTTAAGTTGTCAGAGGTCAGGGGACAATAAGGAGAAGGTGATGCTTCACTGTGTTGCTAGAAAGGACACAGCGGACACCGACAGCCTGGACCAGAGACCACCCAGTTACTGAGGCAGGTTCTCTTGCCAACAAACCAACCTGCCCGCAACAGATAAACAGCCAAAGCCTGTAACTCCAAAAGATTAAACCCAAGACACTGCATATACAGCAGATGACTGATAGAGGCTTCGTGTGACTTAAAGACATCATAAAACTGCATCAGATGATGCTGATCTGCAAAGACTCTAACTCAGTGCTTTGGGCTGGATTTGATCTACACTGTTCTGGATATAAAGTGATGACTTAAATGTCTAAAATACTCCTGCTGAGAAACTATTTTTCAGTTTTCTGGTGGTGGTAGAGCAGGCTGACCCAAAAAGTGTCATACATTGAATGTGGATGGACACATGAGCAGCCACTGTAATGTTTGCCATTGTTAATTAACAAAAATATAACATGAAAACTTAGAGATTTGACAGTTGCAAAGTGGGAGTCAGCCCAGCACCCATCGAGTTGAGCTCTTACCACATTGTAGCAGGACTTCTTGTGTGATCCGGTGAAGTGATACGGGTCTACTGTGTTGCACCTCTGCATGTACATCTTGAACATGTTGTTGATGTGTTTCAGCGACATGATGCAGACGGCCGAATTTGGAGTTGGCTCGGGAGAATTGGGCTTTCCTTGTGCAAAGGCAGCAAACAGTACGTCATCACCCTCATCCACCTTCAGGTGCTTCTGCAGTTCGACGTCACTGCCCACCTTGGTGACGTGGGCTGCCTGCAGGATGTTGAATACCTTGACGTCTTCTATGGAGCGTCGCCGCCTCTTATCCGTGCTGATGCATTCAAGAGGCATCTCCACATAGCGGCGGATCACCAGGTCTGAAGAACACATACGAACAATGCGCGTGTGGTAAGTCTGAGAGTCCATGCTCACCTGCTGTACAGTGAGGAAATATGTGAAGGGTCCACTCTGGAAAGAGTAAATGTAGCGCAGGTAGTAGTTTCCACGTAGGGATGGAATCAGGTCCATGTATGAACGGTTGGAAAAGAAAGTGAAGCCATTTTGACTTGTCTTCATCTTCCGGAGAGAAATGGTGTGGGGATGCGTTGCACTGCTTGATATGTTTTCTGATCCAGGGATCTCAGAGTTCCCAACAAAAAACTTGATGACATTACTCTCCACGTTGAGCACCTGAGCACCTGAGGGGCTGACCACAATATCTGACTCGATGGGGTGGCCCTCACCTTGCTTCACCCTGTCAGCGAAGCAGTAGACCTCTTCGTCTACGGTTTTCAGGGCACTTTCCTCATCCAGAACGTGACGGCGGCACACACCGTTGTCTGCTGAGCCACAGCTGTACAACCCCTTGTCGTAAATGTTCTCCACCACCAAGGCGATGTTGTGGTTGTCCACCGAGCCACTACTGCCCACAAGTGTCTGGCCACAGGTCTCATTGGCAAGCAGCGGCCCCGTGTGGTACTCTGAGAGTTTCGTGAGGTTTGGTGCCAGGGCATAGATTCTATTGACAGCTCCGACGTAGATGATCCCATCCAGTGTCACCATGTTCTGTATGGGGAAGTCTGCAGTGAATGTTGGGAGCTCGTAGGTGACTGAGAGGTTGAGTTTGTTGGTCTCGGATGATTTATCACACTGGCCCTGAGCACTGGGGCACAGGGCCCACAGCAGCACGGTGGTATGAAGCAGGCCGAGATGCATCCTGTTCCAGAAAAAGGGGACATGAGAAATTAGTCGGTGTAACATCTCTGTTGGAACACAAAGAGCATTCATCATAGATATCTCTGAATAGGTGGCCTCAATTGTCTGGACTATGAATGCGAGGAAAAGGGTGCAATCTATGCTGAATAGGGACTGCTGAAAAGAAACAAGAGGGACATCGAAATCTCTTTTTAGCCTCATAAATAGGACTGTGTCAGGGTGTAAAACCAGGGTTTACTCACTCACCACAAGCAGTGATATCAGTCACACTGATATGACTAGATGTTTTATAGCGACACAGATCTTTAATATCAGCCTCCTAATCATCAGTGCTTCAAATTCTGAATCAACTGACATTAGAAAAACCAGCAGTGAGACTTGGCTGAGCGCTTCTGTGGTGCTCAGCTCTCTCCCAAGTGACCACAACGCAAGGCAAACCAGTGAATCACCCAGAGACCAGCTCGCTCTTCAGGGACAACCACGGGCCTAAGTTTAGACAGCAAAAGCCCAAGGGACTGGAGATAAACTCAATTAAAACAAAAGAGGTGGGGGGAGAAGGCAAGAGAGACCGTCCTGCAAAATGATAAATAACCCCAGCAACTAAATGGTAATCCGTCGGGAGATGCTTTTAGTGGAGGAACAGGGAGGGAAAGGGGGAGAGCGACACCACAGAATTTGCAAAATGTGCATTTGCATGCGCCCTGTTTGGATGTGGTTTTAACACGATTCCCAGATGTAAGCCAGAACAAGGCAATAACATCCAGCACAGTAGGATTGTTTTTTCTATTCGTACCCGCAGTGGTGCATAAAGTCATGTGAATA
Organism: Ctenopoma kingsleyae; assembly: GCA_032353495.1. NCBI lineage: Eukaryota > Metazoa > Chordata > Actinopteri > Anabantiformes > Anabantidae > Ctenopoma > Ctenopoma kingsleyae. The sequence goes on along the minus strand of JAUBNQ010000025.1, from coordinate 22,336,673 downwards.
TTCGGACTAATTTATGACTTCTGTCTCACTCTTAGCAGTTTATTTATGTTTTAGAGTAAGTCTGAGGGAGAAAGCTCAGTTTGTCATTTTACCACAGAGTTTCTGGGAGACAGACAGAGCTAACAGGTGCTATGAAGTCTAAAGCATAAAATATTACTAATAGGTCCCAAAGACATAATATAAGAGGCTGAGGCAAGACTGTAGGAGCAAAACAGTATAAAGTAAAAGATGAAATAAGTATAAATTCAAAGCAAAAACGCATTCTAAGGCTGTGTTATGACACATACATTATTAGAGACTATTTCCTTTATTAAAGGGATGGTGAGATGAGTATCGACTTGTTTTCGTATGAAATTATGAGTAATGGGGGCACATTACTGCGCACCTGCACTAAACACAATAAATCTACTGCCCCATCGCACGGCTGTTTTTTTCTCCCCAACAGACAAAAGGTGCAGGGAAACAGTGAAAATGTTTTCAGCCACAGAGGAAAGTGAGTCACGACGAAAGGTCTCAGAAAACACAAATGGGAAGTTGGCGAAATCGTGTTAGGAGCCAGTAAAAACATTTCAAAACGGACTGTCTTCTCTTTTTAACGAGAGGAGTGGGAGATGACGAGACGCAGGAACATCTCCGCGTTTTTACGCGTACACACAGCTCGAGGCAAGTTGTGAGCGAAAACAGAGAAAAGTCAATCAAATCAAACTCTGACATGATAAACTCACCTGTTAGTTCTGTCCGGTCCTCTGGTTCAAATCATATTCCACTTCTGTCTCAGGAAAACTGGACTCTCTGACTGTCTCATCAAGTCCGCGCTGAGCGCAGTGCGTTCTTTCCTCTCCGCTTCTCAATTACTTTAAAAACAGAAAACTTCCTCAGAAACACTGTCCGTTTTTTCGCCCCCCCACTCGATTTAGCTGCACTCAAGCTGAAACCTGCAGGACTCAACTCTGACTGACTGACTGCGTCCAGGAGAAACGCGCCGCTTCTGTCGCCGCGCCTCTCGCGTCTCTCCGCTGCGCGCAAAGCTCCGCCTCTTTGCTCTCCAAACTCCACGAGGCGTCCAGGTGCTCTGTGCGCGCGGTCCCCCCCCGGTCTGTGGGGGGCTCAGGTAAGACACGCGCAGGCAAGAGCTGATATATTCAGGGAACAGTCAATTATGAGTTAGAATCATATGGTAAAGAAGCACCTACTGAAACAGAGACATCATTTGAGTTTGATTTCATACACATCCATTAGTTTGGTTTCTCTTTTTTAAGACTCTTTATGAAGTGTAATTCTTTGCTACTAGTACCATAAACTTCATTTTTGTCTCTAAGGAAATGCTTCCAAGCCAGTAAAGGTTATTTAGAGCTACTGTAGTGACCCCGGCTCAGAACAACAGCTTCCAAAAGTTCAGAAGGAAACTACACCAAAGACAAGGTCAAATGGGTTACGTGTAGAGGAAAGTTCGTCCTACTCCACCTGACTGTGCTCCAGCACCCCCCTTTGAGTCAGGCTGCTCGTTGTCATGTTAAAACGACTCACTCAGCCGTAAATAATGAGCGAAGTTATAAAAGCTAAACCAACTGTGTGTGTGTCTCAGCCATGAATCACAGTGGGCAGCACAAAAAATTCCTTTGTCCCACTTCCTGAAAGGCAGTTGGACCGAAACCCTGGAAACCTTGATAACAGAGTGTGGACAGAGAATTAATAGGTACTGAGCTGCAGAGAAGTGACACAGCGGCAGTTTGCGTTCACTTTCTGACAGACACGGTGACATGTGAGAGTTTAACGAGACAAACAGACATGGGACGAGGGCGCTCATGTGGGTAGATGAGCGATCTGGTGAAATGTGACATCTTCAACTTAAAACTAGACGTATCACCAGCTGTTTGGATCAAATATGTTTGTCAGCGAGGTTTGGAGATCCATTAACAGAATAATAGTTTCCTCTGTCCTCCACTTTTTCCAAAGTGTGCCAACTGGTCATCTGTGTCTTCACATAGACAATGTCATACTTAAGTTCACAAACTTTAAGCATTATTAGAATCAAATTAAAGCTCTGAAATCAGGCTGTTGTAGTGAATGATGTTGCTGTGAAAGAATCACCCAGATGCCAAAAAGTTTAAACGCAGTTCCAGCCTCTGTTCCTGCACAATCGTCCTCTGACAAAAACTTGTTGTCTCAAACTATTATACTGATGAGACAGGAGTTTCGCAACACACACCATCACTCTTTGTGGTCCCTGTTTGTTAGAGGAACTGTGTTTTTCCTTACCCTGGGGTTTCAGTCTGACACAGTTGCCAAGGGGTGTGTCTGACACCAGGGTGTGTGTTTGTGTGCGTGTATCCGCGGGGTGTGTCTGTGTGGCTCCTGCGGTGGTGAACTCGGGCGCTCGCCTTGACGGGGAGCAGCCAAAAGGAGTAAGAAGAAGGGAAAAAAGGGACCCTCGCATTGCTGGCATGCAGAATGCGGAAACCCCAGCGTGTGACACAAAGTGCAGGAATGATCTGCATGCTGCAACCACAGCACCTGTAACACAACAACTGTTCATCTTCTATTCTCTGCTTTTGTTTTCTGTTCATGCAACACGTTGTGGTCAGTGGCACGCAATAGCTCAGACAGAAAACGTGAAGAAGAACTGGCTATATGAGTGTTTAGTGGCATTAAAGGGTCAGTTCACCCAAATGACAAAAAATGTTAATGGAAATGTTACTGAGAATTAATTAGTTGCTGTTTCAGTGATATGAGCACTAAAAAAAAAAGTTTAAGTGACCTTCATTGTATCTGGGAGAAGACAAACCTACAATACAGATACACAACATGGCCTAAAGTTTGTGGACACCCCTGTTTGCATACTCTTGTGTTCTTTTTTCCTTAGGGGCTATTTTGATGGTTCAGGTTAGATCCAATGAAGGAAAATCTTATTTCATTTCAATTCAGTTA
>JAUBNQ010000025.1:22217997-22228483 GCA_032353495.1 Ctenopoma kingsleyae | reverse complement strand
TTCATACAAAGTGGTTGTCCTTCATGTCTAGCTAATATTTAATGTAACATTCAAGTAATCCTGGTTTCCTTTTATAAGACACTTAGACTTTGTTTTTTCATGAACATTACGTGACAGTTAGTGGTGCCTTTTAAACGAAACAGTTCCTGAAAGTGTACCGTAAAACTTGAAACCTAAGCGTAATGTAATGAATTACAGAGATTTTGCAACTTTAGCAAATATTGTTTTACTTTGTTGCAACAACAGCAACCAAGCAACAGAAAATGATTAAATATTGTCGTCCCGTTTTTGTATCTCCACTCTCCAAAGATGCCATACATGGCTGATTTGCAAACAGTTGTTGTAGGGCATGCCGGAGGGGAATTTAGACAAACAGATAAGAAAAGTGGAAGTACAAAGAGGAAGCACAGTGGAAGAGAGAAGGAGGGAAAAATTGGGGAAGCTATGAAACAAGGTGAACCAGACTTACTCACAGACTCATAACTCAGAACTAACCAAAAGGTCTCTGGTGTCTGGGTTGATAGCATAAATTGTTGTTTTTCATTTAGTTTTGTTAAATGCATTGTTACCTCTTTTTTTTTTTTGCTCTGTGAAAGGTTGTTAGTCCACATTTTAAGGTTGCTGTTAAATCTTATCCATATGTGCAACGTCGATTGAATCTGTCAACTAACATGTGAGCCATGAGCCACAATAATTAACAACAATTAACTTCACTTTCTATGCCACAGATCCTGGTCTCCAATATTCCTATCTCAACCATGGGGTTTGTCAGGTACTGTGCAGAATGTTGCTTGAGCATCCAGGTTCTGAAATAAGGACCTAATTTACTGGAGCCATGAGCAATTCTTCAAAGTCATGGGAATGGGTCAGTGTAACAGGTGAGGGGAAGTATGCAGATCAAAACTGGCTTAGGGTAGTGCTGTTCAATGAAGTTGAACATGATGACACAGAAGGAATTTTGCTTCTCTGTTTTCTGGAGATACTTTGGTTTTAAATGCTCGGACATGAACCAAACAACTATTTACTGCAAATGCTGACAAGCTAAAGTTGTCACCGGAGGTGGCAACACGAGCAATTTGCTGCACAACATTAGCTGCAAACATACTGTGGAGTACCAGGAATGTATGAAACTAAGATCCCCACCCTCTACATCCTCAGGTAAAACTGAAAAAGCTCCACTTTTTCCAGTCAGACGCCACTTGTAGATGTGTTTGCTAGTGCTTCTCTTAGGTTTGCAGTGTTGTTGATTTAATGACAAATTACCAGATTTTGTTCACCACCCTGGACGCAGATATTTTAGTTGCTTTTCAGGTGGTTGACGCAACATATTTTCCGACGCTCTCTATCCTCTGGCGAGAGTGCGCTCACCTGTCTTGTGTACACGCATAGGCGCGGATACAGAGAATCCTGCTGTGCGTGATACAGTCAGCAGAGGAGAACTGTAAACACACGATCATTTAGACACAGAAATGACATGTTGTTGGGTAAATAAGAAAAATAACATTATGGATGTTAAGTTAGTTTAATAAGAGGACCACATATAGACCTGTTCTATAGGAAAACTAACCTTGAATGACTTCTGTTGTGATCTGGCGCTCTTCTCTCAATCCGTGGAAAATATGATTAACACCCACTCATGCATGGGGAAGAAATACCGTTGAATACCGTGCAACTGTCAGAATTTTGAAAAATATCGTGATATAGATTTTTGGTCATACCGCCCGGCTCTAGCTTAGGTTACAGTGACTCTGTATCTCATGGTAAAAACAATTAACAACTTCAAGACATGGGCTAGAATTGTGTGTGGGTGTATTTGCATGGGTGTGATCGTGTCCATGTGTGTACACTGATATCTCATGTGTGAATGTGGGTGATTGTGTATCTGTGCATCCATTGGCATTAAGGCCTCCATAGCACATGTTCTATTATTTGCTATGTGGGTGTTAATTCCAGCCTAGCCAGGAAAACATACTCCTGTCACCTCAACCACGGCACATTTCTGCTCACCTGTTGCCTTTGATTTGTCTTAATCTCTGGATCCATAATTCTGTACCTATAACTGAATTACTACAACTGTTTTGTTTTAATTTTACATTGGTACATTTAATCTTAATTAAAATCAACTTCTGTTTGGTGTAGAATCTTTAGTGCCCTTTTGCTGTCACAGACGTAATAAAGGTGAGTTTGCATTGTCCTCTTACCTTGGTGTAAAGAGAGTTGGGACAGGAGCCAAGTGGTCTTTGGCATTAATGGTTTGGGTCAAGTGATCTTGTGTGTACATTATGGACTTAATCTAATAACATGCAAAATACTATAATCTTAGTGTCTTTATTGAACACACCAATTTAAACACTCATAGTGCTGGCACAATAACTTAGTAAATGCTTGGATTTAACAACTGGTTGAAACTCCTTGGGCTACAGTAATCTCAAGCAAGTACTCATAGTACTAATGGATCAGACCTGCACAACAAATTCTGGGACATTCGTCCTTACTAAACTGCTTCAGATTGGCCATATTATTTAAAATTTCTCATGTGAGTGCATCTCTTGAGGTTATATTATAGCATCACTATGGGTTGAGGTCTCAGCTCTGACTAGACCAGAGTCCGATTTATAGACCACCATTTGCTTTCTAAAGGCCAATTCATACTTTTAAATGGTAGTTAGTGGGCAAGGTTGGCATAGACCTCTGAGCGTAATGGTGTGCCCTATAAGCTGTATTAAAATGCTTCAGATGTGTTGCCATGTTGAATTTGTGGAGGCTTATAGGGGCAGTAAGCTTATTCCTATAGGTCTCGGAGAAAGGTGGCAGGGTTTTTTATACTTAAGGAGAAGAATTCTGCTGATAGGATAAAGTGTTAACTAGATAATACAGAATTTATATTGTAAAGGTTCTGGTTTCAACCTTATATTTGCAAAGAGGCAATTAGTTACTGTATTAGATAAACAAGTGAAAAGTGAGGTTAGAACTCAACATGACTCTATCAGACTGTAAAACAAGACTCAAACACAATAAGACCTAGAAATAAGTAAGTACTGTATTGTCTATCAGCTGCCACAGAGGTTAAGATTCGAGATTGAAGAAACTTGGACGAGTCCTGAGGGGTCAAGAGTCTTGAATGAGTAAGTTGTTAAAGTAATCTCCCTGGATAGGATCTGGTTTGTTCATGAAGATGAAGGGCGGAACTTTTCCATCTACATTTTGTCATTTAGGAGAAGTTTTTATTCAAAGCAAATTAGAAGCGATGGACACACATACAGGGACAACTTGTGGTTCAATATCTTGCTGAAGGAGACTTCGGCTTGTGGCCAGGAAAAGCAGAGAATCAACTGCCGACCCTGCAGTTCATCAATGATTGCTCTATCTACTGATCCTGAGTCACCCTGAAGGCATGAACTCACGATGTGTTAAACACAAGTGCATTGCTTAAAAAAGTGAGGTCGATAGCTGTTTGGTGGATTGTCAAGACAGGGTGATTATTGTTTGGTTTATTTGATGACACAGGGAGCATAGTCCAGGCTAACCATGTTCTGCACTTATATAGCGCTTTTCTACCTCATTGGTACTCAAAGGGCTTTACACTGCTTCTCATTTGCACACACAAGCACACACACACTGATGGCAAAGTTGCTATGCAGCTGACCTGACACACCTGGGGCAACTTGGGGTTCAGTGTCTCAAGGACACTTCAACATATGAAGGAGGGGCTGGGCATCGAACCACTGATCTTATGATTGGCAGGCGACTGCTCTAACTCCTGAGCCACAGCCGCCCGAATTGATTATGTAGTCTAGTAGTTGGTTCAGGAGGTATGCTGGGTAGTGAATCACATGGTTAGCATGCTAATTATTACATCTTAAACATTTCATGTTCAAGTGGAAAATAAGTATGAGCATAGGAGCCGTGGAAAGACATAATTATCAATTACCCACCACGAGGGAGGGCTGAGGCATAACCTCCTCAGAGGCGGCCAAATTTAATTTCCTGACTCTTGTTGGTCGGGTAATGCCATGTTAATAGCTTCCTGCTCTCATGCATTGTTGCTGCGATGCCACACATGTTTATTTCCCCCACAGCCTGCCTAACCTCACAGTTACACGGCTGACCTGTTTTCAGCACTGAAATGTATACATACACACTCAAACACACCATTTATTTGATTCTGTTATAATCACTAATAAGATTAAACTTGTGAAAAGGAGAAATTTTCTTCCCTCAGAAGGAATATTAAGTTTGTGAATATTAAGTCATGTCCTATAGCTTTCCTTTCATCACAAACATACTGGTGAGTCTGCGTGTGTAGTAATATCTGCGCATTTTATGTTGGTTTCCTAACATGACAGTGTTTCTGCTTTTCATGGCAGCTGCAGAAAGTTTAACCTCTGTGTCCCATGATGATGACTCATCTTTGGAATGATTTTGTTATATAAGCAAGTCGAGTGTCCTGTTACAACTAGGTACAGATCACGGTGAAACACATTTTTACAAAGGAAAGTGAGCCGGACTAAGTGCGTTTACACCTGACTGAGTGTAACTGAGAAACCTGCACATATGATTCTGATCTTATTTCAGTTGCGCTCTTTATTCACAGGTGTTGTGTTTAATTTGTGAACTACATCAAACTATTTCCATTGAAACACAACTTTTAAGTGTGCTCTCCTTTGAATATTTGCAGCCAAACTCTCAGCAAAATCTTTCCTTTAAATAGTGTCTTGAATCAAACTAATTAAGGGTTTGTGGCCCATTCATGATGAATATTGGTCTGTTCTTTTTGTAGTTGGAATACTGGTGATGATGAGGATTTTTCAGTGTGATCCAGATCACAACTTGTGCTTAGACATGACTCATTCCACCTTCGAGGGGAGGGCATGCACTGAAGTCATCTTCAGACCAAAAGCTGAAAATGAGAAGAGGGTAGAATAACTGTTGCTGTCTAGTGGTCCTAAAACAATTCACTCCAGTGACCAGCAAAGCCTGTTTCCAACACCAACGCTGCAAGCACTTGATGATTTTTAATGAACACTGGGCAGCCTCTTTCAGAGCCCTCTATTACCAGCTCTGAATCCATTTTTAGCATGAGTGGGAACCTGTAACCCTATCAGTGTTGAGTACTGTGTTCTATTCATCAAGCTACACAGGACTGAAAACACAGAAACAGTTCACCCTCATGCATTATCTAAAGATACTGATACATTAGCTGCAACTTCTAAATGAGACTGAATTATTGTAAACCCATGTCACGTGAAAGACTTTTGTTTCAAGGAGCAGAATTTATGTATCAGCTGTCACATTAATGCTAACACTGTTTTTCTGTCCACTCTGCATGTTTGAATGTTGCTGCAGTTCGTATCGTTTAAAATAGCACTTTTGCCTGCATGTGTATACGTGCATGTGTGTTCACCAGAGCTAGAGATATCCGGCTCAGCTGCTTTTTTTTTTTGGCTATGGTTGAGGTGTTTACTGTCCTCATTCATGTGTGTGTGTGCGCGAGTGGTGGTCAGAAAACACACTGTATTTAATGGCAGTCCGCCGCCGAGCAGGATATTTTTGTCTGAGTGTGTGGGTGGCTGCTGTCCGGATGTCAGAGACAGACAGATAGAGGGAAGAAGGGAGGGAGGGTGAGAAATAAAGAGGATGTAGCCACTTCCTCAAAGCCACATGAACCTCCTCTTGGCTTCCTGCTCATCTTTCAGCTCAGACTTTTTTTTTTACAAAACATCAAAATATCTGTACCTTTGACAAAGCGCCTGTTAGGTTATACAGTATATGTGCTGTATTTCATGTTTTATTTATTTTTATTGACATGGATGGGATGTTTTTAAGTGATTCCCCTTGATCCAAATAATCTCTCCTGAGGGAGACAATAAAAATAGCTTTAACCTTAACCTTCGATTATATCAGACCAGCTAAATTATAGTCAAAGTGTGTGTCTGTTCATGTGACCATGTGCTTGGCTGTTTTCCTTGTGTGCATATGTTTTGGTGTGTCGGTTTGTGTCTGTGTGTGGGCGTGAACATGCTTAACTGTGTGCGTGTTTTGCTTGAAGAGGTATAATACCATGGTGTGGATGTGGATACAGCACCTGGGCACATGGTAATTATGTGAGACAGAGATGAGTGAAAAATGAATCCTCTGATATGGTGTCTTGGCAGGGTCGACAAAAAACAGAGGCTTCAGATCTGCTGCCAGTTCTACCTGCCAGGTGACTTCCTGTTAAAGGTTAAAGGTCAGAGGTGGAAGAGAGATTTATTGTGTATGTTTTTGCTCATTAACACACAACAAGCAGTTTAACTTTATTTGTTATAATTTATTTAACTGTAGATAACAATTAGCAGCAGTCAATGTGTAAATACTAATGCTGCTACTATTACACATATTAATACTATTAGTACTGTTATGATTAAGGAGGAATTCACGCTGAGAACAACCTGGATTTTTCATGCAGTTCCATATCTGACTTTAGCCCAACTATAACCCTGTGTGAAGAAAACCACATCCGTCTCATTCAGTTGAATGGGACCAGTTGTGACCTAGTGCACAGTGCACAGCAACTAATGCAGCCCCCTTGTGTTTTTAATGCAGCGCCACCTTTGGTCTTAACACCAGCTTAAAGAGTCACACAGTTCAAAATGGTCGCCTCTGCTGTGTGTTGAGAAAAGCAGGGTCATGACTGCTGCTAATAATCAAGGAAAGAATTCCTGAGAGTGACGCCAGCTGTGAGTTGTGTTTGCGTGTGTGTGTGCGGTGGCAGTTGCTGCGTGGACACTTGTTTGTGTGTGTCTGTCTTTTGGTACAGATGAGAGCCAATAGGACGTGTGTGTACGTGCCGCCGTTAATGTTTGCTCCACACCCGTATGTCCAGAGGGCATCTGTTTGTTTGCATGTGCAAGTGTGTGTTGGCCTGCAAAAAAATAGGAAAGTGAAACCAGTCCGGAGGGTCAGGGCCAGCTAACACCTGCTTTGATTTTTAACAAGGATTTCCCCCCTCTCTGGAGCCTGGTTTATTAACAGCATTACATAGCTTCCGGTAACCAGGAAATGTTCCCTTCCCATCACTGAACCAACTTCAGTACCACACCAACTATCTAATACAGGAGAGTACAAGAAAGATTACAGGAAAGGTATTCAGGGGTTTTTTTGTACTGTTTTATAACGAGTTATATTTATTCATAAATGATGTGTATTCAGTCAATTAAAGTGAATCCATCATGTCAAATGTGGCCTTGGCAAATCGACACCTGCACAGTCAGATTTTTGATGAAACAGAGCGTACACGTTGTACTTCCTCACCTTCTGACTGACTTCTTTGTTTCTTTCAGAATAAAATTTTCTTTTATTGATTCACTCACACACAAGATGATTTTTATTTCAGCTGATTCTCATTTCTCCAAAAGCCTCACAGATAAAACTGTTGCCTGTGACACACTAGATAAAAAGCACGGGAAGAATTCAAGGTGAGGTTTGTTTACTGTGCGTTTAACAGACGGAGCTTGACTGTTGCCAAAGTGTGTGTCCTGTGTGCACCACAACGAGCGTCAAAGTGAACCATCCGCAGACCTGTTTGATTGGCTAGTGAAACACTTGCACCATTCTAATGGAATTTGCTCATTTTACCAGTTCGGTTGTGTGTTTGCACATGTTCCCACTGTTTAGAAAAAAGCTAAAAAAGATGTGCATATACTGTATCTGCGGAGATCAGAATTTTTTTTTTTGTTGTTAGTTAGAAGGCATTATTTTATTTATTATTTACACCCATGTCATATACTGTAGATTATTGTGTCATTTTATAGAATTTGTGCAGTCATGCGGTCATATTAAGTAGTGCTTATAATAGCTGTCACATTATGGTCAGCATGTAAACACAGCCAGTGCTTGGCATCATGAGGGCAGGCAGTTCAGTCTGAATACTAAACACCACACTGCTTGAGAGCCCATCTGTGTCCTCTCCAGTGGACAGGATGCTCCAACCAACGTGACAGACCACTTAATGAGGTGTGCTCACCCCTGCTGATTTACAATTACAATTTAAATTTTAGATATTTACTTAGTGTCAAAAAGTTGTTGAATATGTGCAGAGTTTCTGGAGTTTCCAAAAAAGTGTAGTTATGTTGTTAGTTAGAGGAAAACGTCACATGTAAATGAGGATTTTCAGTGAGTATGTGGATTCAGGTGGAGCAGGGAGGCAGTGAGAGGAGGCAAGCATCAGAGAGACTCTTCAATTAAGATCAAACAGCTTCTCTATGTAAGGGTCACAGTGTCTGAGGTTTCCTGCCATAAGAGAGAGGGCAGCTAATTCTGTTGCTCATGGTAATCATGTTTTTGATCTGTGATTTGATTTAGAAATGGCACACGGGGGTGGGGCTATTTTTGATCTCTGTTTTGCAGATGCTTTTGAATACATCACAGCCTCTGTTAACATTTTGACATGGGGCTTCTCCAACGATGACACTTTCATGTTGGGTAAATCTGCTGCAGGCAAGATGCTATCAACAATAGCGATGAATAATGACCAATTAGCATTTACTGGTGTCAGTTTAACAGTGGCATTAAGTCAGATCTGGTTATCAGCAACACACATTTAAACATGTACTTGGCTACTTGATTGGTTGTTTTTACTCTACTAGCAGCCCTCATGACCTGGTAGCCTTTCACGAAACATTCTTCACCAAACCTCCCACAGAATATGATATGCAACAGTGCTCTATTCTCAGCACCACATAGAGTGGACATTGTTGCCTTACTATTAGCACTGGGGTACTGTCACATCACTCCCACTGCCCCCTTATTATTGGAGCATTAAGTTTCCATTCTCCTCTGCTATCCAGGCCTTACCACCCACTCATCTCCCATAGTACAGAACAGACCATGGCTGGCACTGCTGACCGCGGTTACAGCATCCATAACATGTCAAAATGATTTTTATCTGAAGAATAGTGCCTATAATTATGTTTGGTTTTCTTAGATGTGATCTTTTAACTCTACCTTGAAACTGAGTCCAAACAGAGCTGTCTTGTATGCTGGATGTAATGGGGCTTAGCCAGAACATTTGATTAAGTGATTCTGTTTTTTTTCTGATTTTGCACATGCTTCTCTGTACCTGTATACCACAGGTGTATGTGTGCTGTTCTCTGTTGCAGGTTTGTGCGTGTGCTTTCATATATATGTATGTGCCTGTATTTTGTGTGTGTGCAATGATTGACTCTCGGCCGGGGAACCCTCGCTGTTAAACGTTTGACTGCAAACTTCCTGGAGGTGGGTGGGGTGCGGGGTCGGGGGGGTTGCACAGAGAGACTGAGGTCTGGATATGCTGAGTGTAAATGAGCTGAACAGATGTTTGCCACATGTGGAAACGGAGGGTGGGTGAGTGGTGTGGAGGAATAAAGAAAGAGGAAAATAAAGCGAGAAACAAGTGTAGATAGCAAGTGAGACTTGCCATTCACACACCAACAGCTTCGTTCACCTCCACTCAGAAGTTAAGAGTAACCCCCCATCCCCTTCTTTTTTTACACATACACGTGTATACTACTCCTCTCCTCCTGCAGTGTTTCCTCTACCATTATACAAGGGGGGCGCCAAGTCAAGTTAATTATATTTAATTAGATTTTCTGTACATTGGCAGATCACATTAGAAATCATTTCAGGTTCCCTTTCCTATAGAACAGGTCTGTACATTGTTCTTTTATTAAAGTAACAAAACAGCCTCATGTTGTTTATCTTATTTACATGACTGTGTCACCCCCCCTCTCCCCCAAACGCTGTCAACCTAGGGGAAACACTGTCCTTCCATCGCTCCTTTCTTTCCTGCCTCCCTCCACGCTCTCTTTGAAGTGAGGCCAGTGCTCAGGAAGTGAGCCGGAATCGATTGCTCCATGCATTAGGCCAGGAATGTGTGACACCCTCCTCCTCTTCACCCTCCTCTTCTTCCCTCCTCCATTTATTTTCCCCCTTCTGCTCCTCTCCATGCACTCAATGCACTGTCTACCCGCTTCCACCTTTCACAGAAAACACAAGGCCGAAAGACCAACTTTGCAAAACATTATTACTTATGTCATCTTCATTCTCTAGCTGACTCTGCTTCGACTTTACGTGCTTCTCATAACAGTGTAAAATTCTCATTCAAGGACAGGTTCACATTCTTTTCAAGCATGTCTTAAAACAACAGTCAGGTTCCATTATGAGCACTGAAAGAGGTTTTTCCGGCAATAATCATTCCTTGTGTTCATACAGGTCACAAAGAGATCTCTTAAAGTTCTTACAAAGTGATGATAACCCACAGTCATTGTTCTGTGCAAAAAAACTAAAATGAGGTGTAAGCGGTCTGAGTTTAATAAATCAAGTGGATATCTTCCAAAGCTGAATTCTTTTAAGTATAAAATTCCCTTTTTGTGTTTTCATTCACAGTGCTTCCCTGTTTAGTTGCAGTGAAAAGAAAGTAACACACAGAGGGTAATGTGCGTGTCCAACGCCGTAGCTTTGGAAAATA
>JAUBNQ010000025.1:22201617-22213607 GCA_032353495.1 Ctenopoma kingsleyae | reverse complement strand
TCTGAGTCCAGTTCGGCTGGAGGTTCCTTCCATTAAGGGGAGTTTTTCCGTCTCCACTGTGATGCTTCAGCCTGACATTGAAAAGTGCCTTGAGATGAACAACCAAGTAAGTGGTTCCTAAGACGCATGTTACACTGTAAAAACAATGACATTAAAGATCCTGTAGAGTTCACGTAAACGTGAAGACTGAACAAAATGGCTTCACTTTCCAGATAAATGTCCCCTGGATGCCTCAAACTCTTACACAGCTGGAAACACGAATACACAAACAAAACCTGTTACAAAACCCTCTGTGTATAAAAAGCAGGAGAGAGTCAGATGCAAACAGTTAACATCCAATTTCCACCTTCACTTCCACTTCCATCTCATTAGGTGTATACAGACCTTGTTTTGCAGACGCACACACTAGTGTAATGTAAACACGTGTGTATGTGTGTGTGTCTTTATTGCATTGTGAACATGATCCCATAACCTGTTCATAGCTTCTGGGGGGAGGTGCTTCCTGTTGATGAGGAAGAAGCTCTTTTAACTGTGGCTATTGACTTGCTACCAGGCAAACATGTGGTCACAGTTGTTTGTGTGTCTGTGTGTATTTATATGTTTGTCCTTCAGTTTATTGGCTGTGGTGGAACTCTTTGTGGAATTAGATGTCTCTAATTGTTAGACCAATACATATTGGTATGTCTACCTAATGTTGACCTTTTATCATATATCAGCCTTCACTTTTATTTATTCATTTATTTATGGAAAAAAATAACAGGCGCCTCAAACACTGAACCTGCTACTCTGGACCTACTTTCATCCAAATTAAATAAAACTATGCAGAAAAAAAACTCGCATTGGGCTGTGAGGGGAGTGGTCATTTGGGTTACCCTTCAGTAGGTCAGATAAGTTAGTAGAGTTAGTAATTAGGGAAGGTTTTATTAGTCTGGGTTTCAGAGGAAAGTGTCAGTGTGCCACAAGAGGTCTACATGAGGTTTTTCCACTCCTCAGTTTTCTCACTGCCTCTATAAAAGAATATTTCTCTCTGCTTTTAGAAGCTAATAACCACAAGGCCACCACGTTCTGTGTTTACCATAATTTTACCGCACATGACACAGTACAGTTGCTTTATATAGCTCTCACAAAATAGAAACTAAGCATTATGGTTAGCTCCCAGCTGAATAGACAGACTGTCTTCTTCTCCTCCTCCTCGTCTTCTTTCTCCTCTCTTTCCTATCTGTATCTGAAAAACAGGATTATCTTTTCGGAAATTCCCCCTTTAGGGGATGAGGCAATAATCGGGGGTCAGGGACAAAGGAGGAGGGAGCCAGAAGGAGAGAAGAACTGTGCACCCACGCCTATTGAGTTACAGTGAATCTCACTCTGAACTCAGGATGTGGCCTGAACAATAATTGATTGTAGTTTATCTAATGTGCACACCTATTCATACACACACAGTGACACCTGTTCAAATAGGTGGGGACAGGTAAACAGTAAAACCTGCACACTGTTCAATTAGTGGCTGCTCTGTTTTTTTTTATGTCCGTTTGACTTTTTCTAGGTTGGGAATAAATGCCAGCTGTTTGCCAGAAGGGTTTAACAACCTGCTTTCATTGCCCTCCTCATAAAAAAAAAAAAAAACAGGTCTTCATTTTTACATGATTAGCAGTAAAAGTTCTTACTGCTGATCTGGTCAAATAAAAACTCTGTTTTCTACCAGGAGACAAATATGCACAGGAACATTTAAAACAGCATTTTATGATTTGCATCCGGAACTCGCCTACTGTGCAAAGAGAAACCGTGAACAAACGCGTGACTGATGTTTCCCGCTGTGACCTGTTGGTAACGTTTAAGCACTTGCTACAAATCACTTCACATTTTCTGGAGAAATGCAACCTAAAAATGCAAACTGTTGTCGCTGTAATATGCTAATACAAAAGACCTATACTCTTCACGAAACTACTTATACAGTTAGGTCCAGAAGTATTTGGACAACAGTCACAGTCAGTTACATCATTAATAAAAACCAGTGAACTCTGTATTTATATTCATGAATCTGAATTCATTGATTGCAGATTTTGACAATGATATGACTTCTGCAGACTATGTTTGACTTCTGTTGGCTTTGAGAAGAGGTTTTTGTCCATCAAAGAAAGGATTCAGCGGGTGATGAGTTCACCAATGCTTTCTTTCTTTTTTATAATAACTGTTGATTTTGCCACACTTACGTTTCTGCTATCTCTCTTACAGAAATGTGTTGTTTTCCAGCCGAATGATGGCCTCCTTCACTTGCATTGAGATCTGTCTGTCTGAGCGACTGAATGACTCGGCCATTCAAGGATATTCCACCTCTTCACTGTGAAAAGCTCTTTGGTTGCTCTGGCCTTCTCTTTAGGACTGCTGTCCTGCTCATTGTTTAAGTGTTATCCGTTGAGTTTTGACTAAGTTGACCGAGTCTGAGCACACAGACGCTCCTGTATACCTCTGCAATCACCACGTTACTTCCATCAGCAGTTAATTCATCAATTCAATTCAGTTTATTTAAATCAAAACAGAAGTCATCTCAAGGCACTTTACAAAATAAGGTTTTATAACAATATAATCTTATTAAATGATGTACCAATCCAACAAATCCCACTTGAGCAAGCACTAGGCAAAAGTGGAGAGAAAAAACTCCAGCAGAACCACCTCGAGGTGGGCGGCCATCTGCCTGGAGTGGTTGGGGTGAGTGGAAAGAGGAGAGAGAAAAGAACAACAGGCAGGAGAGGACCTTGATATCTAAAGGCCCTGCCTTCCATACTACATTTGGAAAGTCTGGGAACCAGAAGTAGACCAGCACTCTGAGAGTGCAGTGTTCTGCTGGCATAATATGGTGCTGTGGTGTCTTTTAATAAATGATGGAGCTTGATCTTTAAGTGCTTTGTATAATAAACACCAGTGTGGCAGTTCCATTGGCAGCTGTGATTTACCAGTCCTTAACAGAACCGTGTTTGACAGATGATACAGCACATACTTTATTGATTGTTGTCTGGACAGCTACAGTAGATGATGAGCCCACTGTGGGGTTTTGGTGTTTTCTCACCGGACACAGTGAATCTGCTAAGGTTGTGAAGTGTTCTCTTGACTGTTTAAAGGAAATAGGCCTACATCCTGGAGAGAATTCCTGACTTGCTCTGCTGTTATGAACATTTTTTTCCCAGTCACTTTAATGCTTTTCCAGTCATCCACAAGACTACAGGATCTAGCAGGTTGTTAGCCACTTTCTAGTTTTTCTCCACATCCCTCCTTTGCATCCAGCTGCTGATTATATCTCTCTGATAGATCTTTGCATTTTCAGCCTGAGAGATTAGTGTTGCTTCTGCATCTAAATTAAACAGTAATGGACTTTTAAAACCGTGAATGTTTTTTGTGATTTTACTATTTTTATTATCAGAGTCCAGAATCATGCTATTACCTTGTAGAGCAGGGCTGCCGTGTGTCTGCTAGCAATACTTTTTCATTTCCTATTTTGTATTCTAATATTTTTAGAGGCATAAAAGGTTTTTCGTAGACCAAAAAGCTAGAAAGAAATTACAGTAACCTAAAAGAAATGCATAAATATACATAATAAAAAAATGTGTGCATCATGTGAGGCTTCTCATATCTCTGCTTGTCGTATAAACTACATTTTCCTCACTATAATTAACAAAGTAATAATGTAGAACAAACACAGGACGCACACAGCTAGAAGAAAACAAATTTCACAGTGACACGTGGTCCTGAGCAGCAGTAGCCTGATGCAGCGTAGCATGCTGGGACATCTTTGCAGACTGGTCTCAGCTTAAACACTCGTGGCTTGTTTTTACAGGGCTTAGCATGTTGAAAGATATCTCCGGTGGAAAGGCGGGGTGTTGGATTAAAAAAAAAAAGTGAGGGGAAAGAGAGAGCAAGCACAGGAAAAAAAAGCTGACTTCTGCATGGGGTATGTTCAAAGGGACATCCGCTCCTACATGATCTGTTTGTTGTCATTTGATCCCAGAGTTGATTTTCTATCTCTCTCTCTCTCTCTCTGTCTCTTTTGGTCTTCCTGTTCCTCTCTTTCACTCGCAGGAAACAGAGGGATGTATCCACACAAGGCCTCTGACAACCGGTTCATCGTTTTTCCCTTCCTTTGTGGGCCAATAAAATGGTGTTTGTTTCTCCTCAAACTTCCTTTATCCTGGACTCGGTGTACCAGACCGTAAATAGTTTCATTTCCATAACATAATAATGGTCAGAACTGTCTTTCAGCTCAAAAAGCCACAGAAGGCGATTAAAGTCCAGCTGCTATGTGCATTTTCTAGGAAAATAATGAACTGTGTTAATCACTAGATATATTTTCCTACTTACATACTTTTGGTTAAGATACTTACATAACTGCACTGACCTGGCCACTGACCATTAAGTGCTCTGTATGTTTTGTACAGTTTATATCACTACAGAGAGCAAACAGTGACTAAATGAGAATCCTTGATTTGCATCAACCAAAAAATAAACCCAGTCATCAGTGATTTGATTTGCAGATCAAAAGACATGTACATGTGACATTTCCTGGCAAAATGTGATTTGAATTACCTTTTTTTTTTTTTCAACTAGATATGCAAAAAAACCCTTTGATTTTCAAATCAGTGCATACTGGATATTTTATCATACACTCATTCTGTGTGGCACTATACAAGACTTCAAAATAAAAGTCCAAAACGTTTCAAGTCAACCACAGCTGCTTTAGATGGGTAACAAGTATTATGGACCTTAATGTTTGTCTTTAGACACGAAAGTGAGTGACTAAACACCTCAAATTTTATTAATTTGGCTTCATACCTGGAAAACAAAACTATCTTTTGACCTGTTTTTGTTTTTGAAATCATTGTTCATCAGAGTTTGTAGCGGCGCACACTGAATATTTATTACAGATATGCATTTTACGGACGTGTCATAGCAATGACTTTCATTTTGCCTACAAAGCCTTAAAGTGCTAAGATTCGATAAGACAGTTTCAGCCTCTTTTTTTTTTTACCTTTTCCCAGAAAACTAACACAAAACAAAACTCCCTTCCCATAAATGCTGCCGGGCTTCCGACATGGATTTGATTTCAGTTGTTTTATCTGGTTCCTTTTTCCTCTAAAATAAAGGACAAAACGTGGGAACAGGCCGCCTCCATGTTTTAGATAAGGAAGCGGTGGACTTCCTGGCATCCTGGCGTGTTATTGGTCCAGGGCCATATGAGCCAAAGGTCACTCCAGTGAATCACACATCCTTCCTGCCTGGCCACAACCTGTTTGGTAAGCAGCATTCGTGTCATGGTCTCACATATGTATTTATTTTATGCTAAAACACAGCTCCTAATTATTGCTAAGGTGCCAGTCAGTGTCTTCCAGTGTATCTCAGTTCATCGTTTAAAACATTTATTTTTTAAATTAACAATTTGCATGTTATATTTTTATTGACTTTCTATAATTAAAGTTGTCTTGGAGTATCTGTGAAGATTCTCAGTCATCCAGGTCATGGTTATCTCAAAAAAAGGGTTTTTCTGTGGCAACTGAACTTGTTTTAGTTCCTTGACTACGTTTCGCCCTTCCATTCCAGAGGGCTTTCTCAAGTCTGTTGTCTTGGAGGCAGTAGAGGAGTTGCAGTACGAGAAACCGTCACACCATCAGCCTGCTGCCCCCAAACTGGGGTCCATCTGGGTTGTGGGTGGCAGTTCTGACTGACATATCCTATTTACCCGTCACACTCACACATGCACGCGGCAGACTCTGTCCCTAAGTCACACACTGTCAACATGAAACTCATCACTGCAGATTTTTGTAGAAGATCTTTCACTTTACGTCTTTTACTTCCAACCATGTAACTGACTTTGTTAGGAACAGATCTTTTAGAACAAAGTCTTAACTTATTATGACTTTACCTCAATAATT
Organism: Ctenopoma kingsleyae; assembly: GCA_032353495.1. Taxonomy (NCBI): domain Eukaryota; kingdom Metazoa; phylum Chordata; class Actinopteri; order Anabantiformes; family Anabantidae; genus Ctenopoma; species Ctenopoma kingsleyae. Next base: position 22,207,689 of record JAUBNQ010000025.1, on the reverse strand, counting down.
TACCTCCTCCTGTCTACAGTAATGTTGTGAACGTTGCATATATAGCAACTGCTGCTGCAGAACTAGAAGTGACAAAGCATTTACTCATATTTGTACTTTAAATGGACACGGTCTTTTTTTAGTCCTCTGTTAGTCACTGTGGCGACACATTTCAGTTATATCTGTTGTCATGCTTTTTTTTTTGTAGGCAAATGTGCAAGCCAGATTATTTCCACCACAACATATTCCTCTGACGCCAGTGAATGGCTGGGGTAAATTTAGTTGTTTTGTTTTTTTTGCTTTCTCCTCAGATCCATTTAAATTTTAAAAAGAAATGAATTTGACTTATTATTAAACTTTTTCCCCGTGTGGTTCAGCTCTCCTGACATTTTCGTTCTTTGTGTTGTGTGCATGGAGTGAGTGAAACTGTCCCACTGAGACTGACACACTGTCTCACCCTGCACAGTAAATATAACTGATCATACTGACTTTTATAGACTAATCAATTATTCTTTTGTGTTATTTTAGAAATGTTATGTTTATATCATTGATTAAACTCTTACATAATTTATCTTGTGTACATTCCACTGTTTAATATAAACTGAGTATGATTCGGACTGTATGTAATGAGAAACATTTGGATGTGGTGCATGTGGGCACTGTCCTAGATGGTTTTTGTATTAAGTCTGAGACGGATCATACAGATCAACATTTCCAACCTTGCTGATGGGGGAATCAACTGGTTCAATCGAAAACTTTTTCTTTAAGCTCGTATCTGATTGACAGACGGTCTGACAGATCCTGAAAGCGTGATGCACTGATGTCTCCGTATGAGTAACCGTGTCACTTGGATGATCTCTGTCCCGCTGTCTCTTCTTTGCTTTTGCCTGTCCCTTCCTCCTTCTCTCGCCGAGCCTCCATGTGTCTGTTCAGTCATGTGTTTGGCTTCAGACTCAAGGATCCTCTCCTGGTTAATAGTTTTTCTGTAAGCCTGCTGCTGCTCCTCTGAGGTGAGGATGGCAGCGGATCACACATACTGGTCACAGCAGGTTAGGTTTGTCTGCACAAACCCTTCGGCTTTATCTTGTTGACACAACAACACATCAGCAGATGTGTTTGCAGCTTCCTTCACACACGGTGCATAAATACATTACATTACATTAAACACTTAAAAGAGCGAGACTTCACCGAAGGTGGTGTCAGGTTAGAAAATATCACATAGGCATTAAAAAAGAGGAAAGTGTTCTGTAGTTGTGAATATGTTGGTCCCTTAAATTCACATGACACAGTCAATAGAATTGAAAACATTACAGTTTAGTGCATCAGCCCAAACATGTTTTATATTACTATAGTATACTGACAGTTGTAGATTATGGATACACACCACTGAAAAATTTTTAAAATGTGGTAAAAATAACTGACTAGAAATGACTGACAGAGAAAAGTATTAGCAAACATTTTAACTTGTAATCATCATAATGAGCCACATATTATTTTGCATTGCTGAAATACTGTGTTTATGTTCAGGAATTATGTCCTCCTGAATCAAACAGCAGGACATAAAAAAGACTTCAGTCACTAAGATCTGAGAAAGTCGGAGTCTTTTGAAGACCAAATAAAAGCACTGTATAGGACACAGCAATGCTTTTGTGAAACTACTGAATTAATATTATTGTCGTACAACATGAAGCCAAATGCAGATTCATTGTTTTCACTCTTTTTCAGTCTACAGGCCAGTAGTCTGACGTTTATGATAAATGTGAATGGTAGCTGCAGGTCAGTTTTTCCCTTCTAGTACTTTCAGCACTACACTAAGCCAAAGTCCTCTATTCAGCATTTCCAGGCCTCTGGATCAACGCCCACAATGCATCTCTGGTTTTGCCCACTTCCCAGCACATGACAGTACAGTCTCATGACTTCATCCTGTCCTGATCCCTTGTTTCGTTTCACCCTCTCTCATCCCTCCATCCTCTTTACCTGCACTGATTGGATTGACAGGACACCTGCCTGCTTTCGCTCTGCTGTTTGTGAACAGCTTTCACTACTGTCCTCAACCACTCCTCTTTGTTATGCTGTTCAGTTGTCAGTAAACACGAGGCACTACAGTATTTTCACTTGAGATAGTATTGGTGTCATTTGTCAGTTGGCTACAACATACTGTAATGTATGGAATAAATTTAGCTTAACCTAAAAACATGGGCTATTTATCTGGAGTTGACAGTCAAAACACCCCTACTGTATCTTAACCAAGAATCCACAAGTCCATGTGGGTGTGTACCCCTCAGATAAAATGATTGAAAACAGCACATGGGTACAACTTAACAAAACTGCATTGTTAACCTTGTCCGAGCACACCATAATTGGTTTCCTTTTCCCTGCAGTTTGATGGTTTATACCCTTCTATATCTGTTCTGATGTAGTTTTATATCACCAGCAGGCGTTTTCAAATGCCACTGGAAAAGGTACCCTTTGTCTAATTGTGTAGGTACAGAATATGCAGGGACCCATGCTGTCAACTGCTGTTTATGAGCGCTGGTGGTATTGTTGCTGTACAGCATGGCATTGATATACCCACACACTAATAAAGACCTATTTGCATTGCAAACATGTCACCAAAATAATAATAAAAATAATTTTTCACTTTTCATGAAATCATCAAGGGAAAAAAATCGAGCTCTCAAACAGCCACATACAGCTTAGCAAATGCTGCAAAATGAGACTTGCTCTCAAGGCAACTATTTTAATACTCAAGGCTTTGGTGTTACAGTAGCACACTCTTCTCGTGGCTGCTTCATGTCCCCCCAGTGTTTTGTTGACCTTTCCACTGAATGTCAAGACGGCAGAATCCCTCTTATTCTTTTGCTGCAGCCTGGAAAGTCTCTCCTTCCACCTATATAACATTCACTTTGTTCCACCATCAAGCTGGGGACACACACTGTTTGACTGGCTGGCATGTTCCTGCATTACCATGAACACACACTGTAGGTTATTTTCATTCACTCCCACAAAAACCAACCGCCTTCCAGAAATATTCACCAGAAATGTGTATTAATCCACCACTGAAAACAGTCCTCAACAAACGCTCTATTTACTCTTAAAAACTACCAAACTGTTTCAGGAAATTAATTAAATTAAATTTAGATATATTTCAGAGCTATTTTAAAGAGCCGTTAATAGGAATAATTGGGTTACAATTAAACACTTAATAAGCGCTACATGGCATTAGATCACCTCTAATAACCCAGATGTTTGTGTTTGTTTGTGCAAATGTTTTGAAAAAGCCCTTCCTCCTCAGCTTCCATTCCAAGCCTCTAATCAAGTAACATGCCAAAGAGGAAAAAGAAAAGATAACTTCTTCCCTCGAGGACACAACAGATTCACCCATCTTCCTCACTATAATCCCCACCAGGTGCTGATGCACTGAAGGCCAACAGTACCCCCCTCCTCCCCCTCAACCCTCCTCTCTCTCTGCCTCTTCATCATCGCTCCATTTCTGATATTGGACATCTCTCATCTGTGAGGAGGAGCTCTGCTGTCTGGCAACCACTGTTGATGTTACCTCACTTCTGGCTTCCTGCTTCACAGGTCCACCCTCCTTTTGGTACTCTATGCACCCTCCCAACTCCAGTGTCCGGATGTCCTAAGTCCATCTGTCAGTATGTCTATCCCCTAGACTGGAGAAAGGGAGGGTAGGTTGACAGACAAGAGAAAACAAGAGTAGCAGCCAACGGCCTCAGATGAGATGACCTGCACTGTCAAAAATGGCTTCTATCTGCTTCCTGCGTAGATTAATGGGAATTTTTATTCACTCAAGATGTGAACGCCTCACATCAGGTGACTGCCATGCAGGAAAGGAAACAACCACCTTGGCGCTTGCTTTGGCTGCGCTACAGCACCCAGAACATTGAGTCCCAATTTGAACTTCGCTTTCATCAGATATTTTTCGATGTAAACGATTTTCCAAAGAGCTTTTGTGTAAAGGTATTTTTTGGAGAAACAGTGATATTCCCATGGGACGTGTCTTCCCGTCCCCCACCCCCCGCCACTCTGAGGCCTTGATTTCACGCATCATCAATCCTGACCTGTGTAACCCAATAGGAACCCTTTGTTCTGTACATCAAAGAGGTCCCACCAGACCAGAGATCAATGCGGGACTGATAGCACAAAGCCGCTTCCGCCCACTTCCCCTTCTTTGCTCCTCACCGTGACCAGAGGAGAAGAATCCCTCTGTGGTGAATTGATTGATTTAATTATGTCTTCTAAGGTCGTCCTTGTGGAAGTTTTATTGTGATATGTCATTTTCATCTGGCTGTTTTATCCTTCATGAACTCGGTTATGTTTCCAGGTTGTTCTGTTGTTTCCAGAAATGTTTTTAGTCTCTGTCAGCTTATTGCATAACACCAACATCTATCTCTAGAGTTATTAATGAGACAGCGGGAAAGCTCTGTATTCATTTATGTGATGAGCTGTTCTTCATTTTCTTCAGAGACCCAGTTTCCTCCGTGTGTCTGATCTAATGAAAGACTATCATGTTCTATTAGGCGCCCCCGGTCCTGCCATACGTACAGTCCCTGGCCATGTCTCACCATGAGCCGTCCCTCTAAACAGGTTGTGCCCTCCAAGACCTTGTAGCTGGTCTTCCGGAGCAGAGGTGGGTGGGGGGTGGAAAAGAGGCCTATATTGTGACTAAGTCATGATCAGGCTCCAGGAAGGCAGGAAGTGTGTTTTCACATTAGCACTTAGGATTCAGCACTTCTGAAGCGAGTCACAGAACTGTTTGTTCATCAAGCACATAAACAGACAAAATAATAATGATAAGTGTGTGACAGTGGCCACGCATCAGTCAGATGGACTCGTGTTGACATGAGTGACATAACTTGCTAAATATGTTACACTGGAAAGACAAAAGAAAAGTGTAGCTTTACAAAAGGGAAGGCGATTTTACTCCTAAAAGGTACAGATCTGTTTTACTGTTTTCTATGTTTGCTTCAGAGAAACTCAAAAAGTTCTAACGGTAACAGTTTCTTTAGACCTTAACTTGGAGGTTTACAGAACTAATAACAGTAGCTGGATATCTGATCTCCGCAGCATCACATCCCATCAACCCTCACTCAGTCTTTATTTTGCTCTTCTGCACTTAGCAGCACCATATAGCATATACAGTCATCTTTGGCAGTGGTACAGTAACCCCCACCCATCCTGTCTCGGCAGCTCACTGTAGTATGCCGAGTGGGCACAGGGCCAGCCAGCGAGCAGCCGGTTGTGGGACGGTGACGTTTGATCTTCAGGGAGGCACTGTCAGCGCTGAGCCTTCCTCAGCTGAAGGGCTTTGTGCTTAAGTAGCATTAGCAGCAGGGAAATTCTTGAAGGCATTGCAGCCATGCACGAGACCTGTGGGCAGCTGGCCCTATAAAGAGCTGATGGGATTGACGGAGTCAGGGAGTGCAGGATACGACGGGAGTTATGCTGGTTGGCAAGACTTTGGATTCCAGCATTGCCAACTCTGGCCTGGTTCAAATCCCTGATATCGCCAATGCACGGGAGGGGGTGGACACGGTGCACTACCACCAAGGATTAGGGGTGTTTGGCTTTTCAGCTGGAGTGAGAATGGAAATATGTGTGTGGAGGGAGGGGAGTGCACGTGTGGCCTTGGCTTGGTGAATATTGACGTACGAATGTCCGTAAAGGGAGCTGTTTATGGCACGGAAAGAATGCTTGAACGAACTACGAGTTAAACATACTTAAAGACAAACATGGCTGGTATATGTTATAGGACTGCACTCATGCCAGCCCATGACAGTTGGTGGCCCAGGTTGCTGAGCAGCAACAGCAGTAATCGCTGCATCTCTGGCATTTGGCTGTTGGCTCTTAGCGTGAAGCGGCCGTCTGCTCACTGTCATTGTGTGTCACTGTCACAGCTGCTGGAGTGCTGAAAGAAAATCTGCTGTCAGTGGATTTAATCTCACTGCGTCTTCACTGGGTAACGTGTCCTGTAGGCCACAGTTGATAACAGTAGCACAAATGTTTGGGTCATGTGACTTGAGATAGTAGGTCTTAAGTGTACTTTATTGCAGTTTGATATAGTTTTGTGCT
>JAUBNQ010000025.1:22185927-22196076 GCA_032353495.1 Ctenopoma kingsleyae | reverse complement strand
GTGTGTGTGTGTGTGTGTGTGTCCTTTTCAGTTTTCATATGACTGCTGTTTGTGGAAATATGCAAATGTTTTAACCAGTGTTTGAATAAAAAAAACAAATCACAAAAACTTGTGATTGAAACATATTTAAATACAGAGAACATGGTGTCACTTGTCTTTCAGAAGACAGTAAGTGGATTATGGACATTGTTTATGTGTGTGTGGTCATGAAGACAGACATAATCCAGTCTGTGCTACGTAAGAAAAGCACGGGTGCATGCGTGACTGTATGTGACAAGTTTACACAACACAGGAAGCGTGTTCACCTACTTGTCTGCATATTGTGTCTGTGTGTGGTTTTGTCTGCTCGCGTGTGTCACCCTGGGTCCTCCTCGGGCCCCCAGCTGAAGTAGGTGTAAATGTAAAGCCCTTTGATTTAAATGTGAATAGTTTGTGAATGGGTGGCGGAGACGGCAGCTGACTGAGCAGCAGAGACGATATCTCACGTCTAAATCTCCACCTCTTCACATCCCATGTGTACAAAACAGCTGCTCGCGAAAGCGTTGCCGTGTGTCCACACTGAGGACGTTGTTTATCTGTGGAATGCTTTCTTTAGCATTTTCAGTTCCTTTTTTTAAAATGTTGTCATTCATACTGAAACAAGAGTTTCTTTCATTTTCCTTTTCCTCACTGATGTTTTGCAATAAATAAACTTTTTGACCTAATGCAACCGAGAAGTTCGTACTAAGGAATTTGCTTGTACAGATGACCTGTAGTGACCCATGTTTTGCTTAACTGTGGTGGGCAGGAACTTTTACATGAACAGTTTAACTGCACAAACGTCCAGTTTTGGTCACTGACGCTTTGGTTTCACGTCTCAGTTTAAAATAAAGAGACAGAACAACTTGTCACGATACGCGAGATATCTTAGAAATGTAAACACAAGTGTGGAGAAATGAACTTTTGTTTTCATTTCAGACTTTAGATCTTAGGAGGATTTGATAGTAAATGTCCACATACGTCGGCATGCACCAGTTAGACTTTATTATTCTGACAAATTAGTTTGCTTTAAATGAAAAAGGAAGGTAAAGGGTTGTTCTTGCTTTGGCATCGGCATAAACAGCTTCAGTTCACACTTTTATGAAACTGCGTCAGCACCAGCAAAACCCACATCCACAGTCCTCTCTGTGGTTTCCAGCAGAACAGCATGTACGGAGCGAGCTGCCCTCATCGTCGCGTGCTGTTCACCTGTGAATTTGTGTTTGTGTTGCTCTGGTGAGCGTTTCCTGCCCCTGCACAGATAGAATCGGTGTGATAAGAGAAATAAGCATGCGGTTGTTATCTGTGAGCGGGAGCCGAGCTCGACTTGTGCCTCTGAAAGAATCTTTCTTCGTCACTAACACTGACCTTAACTTTCTCTGCCAGAAAAACTAAAATATATGTTGATAATGATTTTTGATTAGTTAAAATCCCAATATGCCAATGCCAGACTGAGTATAAGCTCTTCTTGATGGTTTCTGCATGGATTTACACCTGCACTCACATGCTTCTGCATCCAGATAAATACCACAGGGTCACAAAGAGCTTCATGGTGAAATTTAGTTGTTTGCTTTTGTTTTGTGTGTGCAGACGCTGTATGTATCACTGCTCACACCAAATACCCAGTTCCTCTTTCAAGCATTAGCACAAACACACTTCCTGTGCATCATGCGCTAACTTTAGTATTTTGAAGCAGACACTGTCTCATTGTCTGTCTCTGTCTGTCTCTTTGCCGTTCGTTTTCACACAAGAAGTTCCATGATAAACCACACTCGCTTCCTGAGTATGTGTCATGTGCATACATCAGACACACACACACACACACACAGACAGGTCTAACTCCAGACTCGATCCATGCATGTGGTGAGTCTTTGTTTGAGGACAAAGGATTTCCCCGTCTGAGACGAGCAGCCGGTGGCAAAGAAACAAGGAGCAGAAGATTAGCTGCTGAATGAGAAGAGAGGGTGGGGATCGAAACTGCCCTGACATGGCTTTGTGCTCTTTGAGTTAGATGCTGCTTATCTTTAATAAGCAGGCATCTCTATTAGAATCAGAAATTTGATGTGACGCTACAGACATTTAGCTACGTATGACACGCACAAGAACTGAATCTGAAACTGTTTGGTGCAAACGAAGCCAACATGTTTAATAGATGCAGTTTTACATGTTGAGCAGAATTCTGCGTGAGGAGTCCAGGGTTTTCCCAGCAACACCCATTAGTCAGCGTTTTTCCACAGCGCTGTCGTTATCAACCTTTCACACAACATCACCGACTGACTTTTACAGAAATGCCATCGTAACCCTCCCTGCGATCGTCACTACCTTCATGCGGCGTGAACACAATACAACTTAAACAATCAGTTGCGTTGTACTTTGATATATCCAGTGACGCAGCTTCTGGAGTGGTCTTGATGTCACGAGTGATGGTTTTTCTGTCAGCCAACACCTCAGACACGTCAGTGTCAGTGTCAGACAGTAGAAACTGAACAGATATACGGCAACATGTGCGACCGCTGAGCTGATCTGTAGTTGCAGGTTTTAAAAGTCCTAACAAGCCCAGAATCACTTACTTATATTTACAGTATGTGCATATTTCACCAGATGTGTTCTAAATGTAAAATAGTTGGCGGTTAGGTTGTGTATCATCTGTGGAGGAACTGTTTTCCGTTAATCAAGTCTGCATTGTCCGTGATTCCAGTTGGTCTCACATTTGATCCTCATCACATTAAGAAGCGAACAACAACTTTTCCACGACTTCATTTAAAATCAGTGGTTTCTGGCGTATTTAATGTAATGACGGGGACAAAGAGAGAGGGGTGAGGTGGAAATCCAAGCAGAAAGGGTGAGGGGAAAGAGGGGGCCCGATGGCAGAAGAATAGGGGGAACAGCGGGGAGGGAGAGATGGTGAGGGGTGAGGGGTCTACTGGTGAAAGAGAGCAGAATTCATTTAAAGGTGAATAGAAACAGCTTGGCTCCATTCAGATGGACTTCTGTCACGCTGGAGGGAGGCTGGGGCGAGGGCGTGCTGCAGGGGCCAAAGGGCCAGTGTTGTAACAGCAGGGCCGCCCCACGCTTCATACGCAAATACGATGCGGAGACACTGGCAGGGCTGCGACACACAGACATGCAGGCACTGGTTGAAAAGAGGGGCTGCTGGGTGTCTGGAAGTGGGAGTTGTCTGCCTGGAGTGTGTGTGTGTGTGTGTGTGAGTGTGAGTGTGTGAGATAGAAAGAAATATTCACTTTTTCTAATTCATACTTAAAGTGCTTGTGTGATTCCATAGCTACCAGCCAGCTGCCGTTATTTCACATGTACTCTACAAACGCATGAGCTGCATTTTCACTATTTTCACTTAGTCGTACAACTTTTCCTTTTCGTGCACATTAAACAGGAAACATCTGCACAACCAGACAGCTGCAGCTACTCCGTGGGTTCAATTTTAAACCTGCAAAACCTGTGTGAATTTGGTGTGATCCAGTGCAACAACGACCTCCTGCCATAATTAAGAGAATCATCAGTCTGTTATTTGAAGTTTTGAAGTTTTTCCTGTGTACTCCTGGTAGTAGATCCACCCTAAGCACTGTACTACTGTCACAGCTGTAATTGTATTTAGTGAAGTATTTTCATTTTCTCTCCCTCACTGCAGGAATAAATATCACATCTCTGCACACTTGTAGTCCCTCTACCGTCCGGTTTAGAAAAACAAGCAGATCTAATAAATTCGCTGTAACATAAGTTTGTTCTCTGTGCGGGATGTTGAGTTGTCTTTACAGCGTGAAGCTAATTCGACCACCTGAGTCTGGACGTGACGTTAACAGGTCGTCGATTAAAAGTCTTTGTGCGCGTTTCCAGTTGGCTGCGACGCGCAAATGGCGAGAAAACAAAGTAAAGTGGTGGAAAATCCACCTTTGTTTTCAGCTCAGATTCGTTTAGTTTAGGTGTCGAGGCCATTAACGAGGCGATGGGAAGCTATCACCCCCCCCCCACCACACCCCAGGTGACCCTGGATGTGAAGATGCCTGAGATCCGGCTGATTGATGACAGGCAGTGAACACGCGTATGTAAAACGCCGCAGGTGCATAAATGTGATCATGATAACTATAAGGCTGAAACGACAGAGAACAGAGACCCCCCCACCCCCACAGTCCACTGAAGGCTGCGCGGACAGAAATAGCTCCAGTGTTATTTAACTGTTTGTTTCAGCTGCTGGATGAAAAGAAAAGAAAAGAAACGCCTGAAGGTCACTGATGGATCATATGAGAAACGTCCACTCGTGACCGAGCTGCCTGTTTATTGGTTTACCGTAATGTTCGCACAGAGGGCAACAGATATCTAAGTGGCACATTAAGTTCTTGAGCTATGAAGAAATTAGTTTGTTTTTTTTTTGTTTTAAATAGCAGCTTTTTAAAAATAGGTTTTGCAGTGTGCTTTATACATAATACAAGTCCAGTGTTTCATAAAGGGGGGGTACTGTGACCCACTCAAATGCATCGTCCTGCGTCACTTTTCTCCACTGACCTGCAGGAAAAACATTATAAATGTTCGCATTCGTGTTGTATCAGCGCAGAACTGAAACATTTAAATGGCGCAGTAGAACCTGGCCTCGTTTTCTAGGCCGTGTTTCAGCAGCAGCACCTGTGAAACTCTCTTTAAAACTCGTGATGAACCGGAGAAGTTGACTGAACGCACGTTTATTATGCGGTGATGTAATATTAGAAGAACACAGACGCGTCCCTGCGGCCTTAACTTCAGCCTGTTGTAGTTCACAGTGAGACTGTATTATCACACACACACACACCCAACACTCTTATTTGATACCCTTTCCCCCCTCGGCCACTCTCCCTCCCTTCCTCCCTTCCTTCTCCCTGCAGTTCTTATGTTTGTTTGCACTCACTTGATCCGGAGCGGAAATTCCTCTCCGAATTTGTGAATGACAAACTCATTAACAATTCATCAACACGGGCCGCTCCATCCGGCCCCCGTTTCCAAGGCGACCGCTGCTGTGGCGCCTCTGATTGGTCGGCCGGTATAATGTATCAGACGAGACGCCTCCTCTCTGAAGCCATTCAGCAGCCTGGCGCCGCAGAGAGCAGCTAGAGAGAGAGAGAGAGACACCGCAGAGCCTCGGTTCACACAGCAGACAGAAGACAGAACAGGCGGCACCCGCAGGGAGAAATACAGAGACACAACCCGCATGGTTCACATCCACAGACCCCCCCCCCACCACCCCACGTTTCTGTTCTATTCCTCCAAAAAGGGGAGCTCGAGGTGGAGACGCCGCCGCGCCGCGCTCGGATCCGTGGAGTTATATAAGAGCAGCGGAAGCGTCCGCCTCGTCGCAGGGCCGGTGTGACTCATTGAGAAATAACACAGGCTCTCTCCGAGCAGATACATGAATGAACGCCAGTGCAGGCAACCTGCAGCCGGGAAATCTGTGAAGGGGACCCGCGCTGTTATTGATCCGTCCCAGCGCGCACGGGAAGCCGAAGGACATTTGGAATCAGAACTGATTTGTCTTCTTTAGTAGACATTTCCATTTCTGTTTTTTGTTTCGTTTTTAACACAGTTGCTTGTGTTGCTGAGCTGATCTCCAAGACTGCAAAAGAAATCCTACACAGATTCTTTTGCTTGTTGCGCGCTGCAGCCAGGAAGCTCTCAGCTTTCCCCTCAAAAAAAAAACGCATTTTTTCAAACTCCTGCTTCTAAATGCTTGACAAGCTCAAGCCCGTCGTCCAGCTCGACTCGGTAATGGCGATCAGCAAGACGGTGGGCTGGCTCCGGGAGCAGCTGGAGACGCGCAGGGACGGCCTGCTGGTGATGGACTGTCGAGCCCAGGAGCTGTACGAATCGTCGCATGTGGAGAGTGCCATCAACGTGGCCATACCGAGCCTCATGCTGCGCCGGCTCAAGAAAGGCAACCTGCCCGTGCGCTCGTTGCTCTCGGACGGCGAAGACCGGGAGAGGTTCGTGCGTCGGTGCAAGACGGACACCATCGTGCTGTACGACGAGTACAGCCGCGAGTGGAACGAGAACGTCGACGGGGGGTCAGTGCTGGGTTTACTGCTGAGGAGGATGAAGGACGAAGGCTATAAGGCCTATTATCTGGAGGGTGAGTGCGGTTCATTCACATTTTAGGGCCCAGCGGCCGATGCGTTTCATTCACAGCTGATTTGCTTTTGCTGGGGTTTCATGTGAAATCTCTTTTTGATCCATCAGAGCATCCCGCATTTAATTTATTACAGCTTAAACAGCACTTTTGCAGGACTGTTTACTGTTCATTCCATCATTCATGCGTCAAACTGTAATAATCAAACCAAACTGCAGCTAAATGACCCAGAATTATAAAAAGATATATATATATATTTCTGCACTGTAACGCATGTTAGGGGCCTTGTATTCATTGAATGTATCTTCTATTTTCCAGGTGGCTTCAGTAAATTTCAGGCCGAGTATCCAGCTCTGTGCGAAACCAACCTGGACGGCTCCTCCAGCAGCAGCTCCCCCACCGCCCAGGTGCTGGGCCTCGGCGGGCTGCGCATCAGCTCCGACTCTTCCGACATCGAGTCAGACATAGACCGGGACCCGAGCAGCGCCACAGACTCCGATGGCAGCCCGCTCTCCAACCCGCAGCCGTCCTTCCCGGTGGAGATCCTGCCGCACCTCTACCTGGGCTGCGCCAAGGACTCCACCAACCTGGACGTGCTGGAGGAGTATGGCATCAAGTACATCCTCAATGTGACTCCCAACCTGCCCAACCTCTTTGAGAACGCGGGGGAGTTTAAGTACAAGCAGATCCCCATCTCAGACCACTGGAGCCAGAATCTCTCTCAGTTCTTCCCGGAGGCCATCAGCTTCATTGGTAAGTCATCCTGCAGACCTGAAAACATACTGCAGCTTGTCTTGCTGCAAACTTCCCTCAGTTCCCTTTCTCCTAAGTATGTTTAGTTGCTTATTCACCATTAAGGCTGCAAATAATTATTTTCTCTAACATTAAAAATGTCCAGAGTAGCCCCAACGTGCCTGTTTTGTCTGATATTCCAATGATATTATAAGGAGGAAAAGCAGGGACCAGCTTGACAGGAACAGATAGTCAGGCACATAATCGTATTAATGCGATATGTGTTATCACTGCCAGGAAGTTCTTATGTTCTTATTGTGCCATTGAGATTAGATGAGGTGTCCCAGGCTGTGGTCTTATCAGTCAGTCAGGCAGGAACACACATAGTGAGCAGATTAAGGCCATTGTTGTAGGGGCAGAGGAACACAGGTCTGCCTCTAATGGTGCACAGGCTAAAATGCAGTGTGTACAAATCATTTGACTTCAATGGAAGGCATCCCGGCCTATCTCTTGCCCCGGGGCTTGTGTAATTGCAGCACAAAGGGCGATGTTAAAACAGGAGAACGGGGGAGAGTGAACGAGGGGGGGGGGGGGGCAGTAATTTGAGCACAACAGGAAGGAAGTGGCATTGAAAGTAATCTAGGACATAGCACTGGCCCCCCTTCCTCCTCCCTCCACATTACAAAAGGAGCCATTTACAGGCCCTGTTGACATCCTGTTCGCCTTGACAGTGTGCCCTCATGACTCCTATGTTTACACGCCCAAATGGCACCATTGTCGGAGGAGCCCCAGCGAGCGGAAGAATGGTTTAATAGACCGTAATAGTCAATTTCCCAGCCGGCCACTCTAGGCCAGAATGATAGAATGCCCGCTCTGTTTGTGTGCGCTACTGGTGCAGCCCCTGTTTGTTGGCTGACACGCCTGGGAGATAGTCAGGATAACAACTTCCGCGGCTCTCCCTCCACGGACCTGCTCCAACTTCCAGCACAGCTTGACTTAAATGTCACACGTGTTTCTGCCTGATTCTGTTGTTGTACAGTCTGTATTGAAACTGTGATGTAGGAGGACCAGCATGTCTGAAAGTGTAAACAGCAGCTCTTAAGTAGTGGTCTATAACATTTCCACCCTTTTCTTCCTACCAGATGAAGCTCGAGGCAGGAAGTGCGGTGTCCTGGTCCACTGCCTGGCCGGCATCAGCCGCTCGGTGACTGTGACGGTGGCCTACCTGATGCAGAAGCTCAACTTATCCATGAATGATGCGTACGACATCGTCAAGATGAAAAAGTCCAACATCTCACCCAACTTCAACTTCATGGGCCAGCTCCTGGACTTTGAGCGCACGCTGGGCCTGAAAAGCCCATGCGACAACCGCATCGCCGCTCCGAGCCAGCAGCTCTACTTCACCACCCCGACCAATCACAACGTCTTCCAGCTGGACCCCCTGCAGTCCACGTGAGGGCTGCTGTCACCACTCTTCTCCTTGCTTGAGGTTTAATGGGCCTCCTGTTGGAAAAGCTACAAAGGTTTCTCTTTTTCTGTCGTCTGCCATGCGACTGGGCTCTTGACGTTATTGACACAGCTGGTTTGAGGCGACAGCTGCTGAGCATGGTTACTGGAGGGCCTAAGCCGTCTGACCGAGACAGCCGCTGTTGACTATATAGGGAAAGACACTAAAAGACAGAGACAGAAAAGAGTCATTTAAAGAGTGCAGATACTTTCTACAATCGTATATCGCTGTTGGACTCCTGAGCTCTTTCATCTCTTCTTGTCGTTGTGTCTGAGGAAACGTATCAATGATTTGTCAGACAGCTGTACGTTATGCTTCAAAGTTCTTAGGCTGGTGTGCCAAAGAGGACGTGATGCTCAAACTGGACAGATCTAAAAATGATAATCTTTTTTTGTTTTGGGGTCTAGCGGTGGTCTCCCTCGCTCCTCCTCAAGACCTCAGGGTGCGTTGTCTCCTTCGTCTTCTGTGAAGACTTGCCTGTGTGAGGCTGAAGCACCACAGCTTTAGATGGCACACTATGTACTGGACTTAATTTTACACTTGTGGAGTCTTTTCAAACATTTATACATTGTGTATATATCTTAATATAAATACTGTAAAAGCCTTGCTCTAGTACATACCCTTTGCAACAAGTGGGTACTGAAGATTCTCTTTGCTACATATTCTACTTTTATGTAAACAAACTGCATATTGATCAGTATGTTTAAGTTGATTCTGCCAAAAATCAAGTAGGCTTTCCAAGAATTGTGGAAAAATGTGTACATGTATAATCTATTTGATAATCACTTTATGTGTGGATTCAGCCGACGGGCCTTGTTTTTGCACCCACCTCCTCAAAGTTAAAGTCACCTTGGTTGTTTGCCTTACTTTTGCACTCATAAGGTTTTTATTGTGCATTAACCTTCAGAGAAATTCAGAGATTTTTTTTTTTTTCTCACCTGTGCAGCATCACAGAGATGTTTTATGTTCACACAAAAGCTCAACCAAACCTCCAGGGGTTTCCGTAGCCATTTTTTAATCAGGCACTGCATCAAAATAGCTTAAAGCACTATGGCCGTGGCCGCGTTGTCTGGATCTCTGAAGGTTGATGTGAGTAATCCTGATCTGTGCACAAGGGTTAAAAGTCTCTGACATGTGGACAAAGCCGGAGGCGCTGCTCGCCTCACCTCTTCAGGGAAAACTCTGTGAAATGCAGTTCTTATTTGTTAAGATGAGAGAGAAAAGGAATCCAGAGCTTCAGAGGGTCGTGTTGCCCCCTCCAGAGAGAAGGCCTCTTTCCAGAGGAAGCCATCGTGGTGACCTCTGTCACCCCCCCACCCTCCCCCACCCCCACTCCTCTCTTACGAATGTAAAGAAAAGATAAGTTATTAATAAATTGCTATTTTGTCTACACTTCTCCACTTCTCATGTGTATTTTTTTCCACTAACACACTTTGTGTTGGTGTTTTGTCTGTGTCCACTGTAACACGTTTATGTAAGTGTCTCTTCACCCGCAGTACAGTTCAGCGTTAACCAGCAGGCCGAGTCACGACAAAAAAAAAAAACAGTTGCCGTGAATCATGAGGCTGTTCACGAAGCTCTTGCTATTCATTAACTGCAGCACTCGACACATCTCTCGCTTTTACTTTCCAGTTCAGAATTAGCATGTCCCGTCACATGGTGCTTGTGTAACGAAGTGTTTGTGCACAGCTCTGTTCTGTGTGACAATCATCACGCTGTAAACAGTCCAACTGGTTTGTCCGGGTGCAGCTCATTGTTAAGGGCTTTGGGTTCAGTCTTTAGGGCA
>JAUBNQ010000025.1:22098115-22109441 GCA_032353495.1 Ctenopoma kingsleyae | reverse complement strand
GCAATTGCAGTATTGTCAGACATGGGAAATTGCTATCATCCCTGTGTGTGTGTGTGTGTGTGTGTGTGTGTGTGTGTTAACCTTAAATAAAAGGAAGTGTGTGTACAGTAAACATTCTGGTCTGGATGTGTTGAACAGCCTCGGTTAGACTTCAATTCAGAGCCTAAATTAATTCCGCAGACTGACCCTGAACTGTCTCCCTTCTGCCATCAGAGATTAGAAAGAAGGCAGAGGCCGTTTGCTTTACCTTTTCTGCTGTTAAGACAGCTACAGTAATTCAATAACACATTTTTCCCTTTTTAAATACATTTGCAACTAAAATTTTAACATCCTACTAACACCCACAGGAGTAATTTGTTACAAGCATGAGTAATTTGTCTTGTGTCACAAAGCCCTGTATGTCTAGTGACAATGAATTGTTCCATTTGTGGTTTACTAGCTCCCTGGTTACCAAACAATCACAAGGACACACATGTGGTGGGCAGCATTTTTGAAACACGCATATTTCTTTTGACTCTGAATCATTGCGTGATGTGTACACATGACTACTTTGACATATGGCAGACACAGATGCACAAAGGACACTTACACTTTTTTTTTTTTTTCTTTTCAAAAGCTACAGCAGTTGAGGTTTTTCCAGCACAGACTAAGCAGAATGACCAGCAAGGGAATTCTCCGAAAAACAAAAGCATTGATACGGACAGCTGAAAACCAAATGTGCAGTATTTTATTACTACAGTGAATTACTGCATGTGACAATCACAGTGTGACTGCATGTGAATAACAGTGACTTCACCCCTGAGACTTAAGCTTTCAAAACTAAAATATTATTGAGCGAGGAAGTTGTAGATCATGTCAGACCAAACAAACCTGTCTGGATACAATCCCAGCTCACCCTTTGAAAGCAAATGTCTATTTTGTCGGCTGCTTCTTCTTGTTGTCTTTGATTTGCCTGCTGTTCTTTCCTCTCTCCTCCTGCCATTCACCCCAACCATCTTGAGGCAGATGGCTGCCCACCCTGAGCCTGGTTTTGCTGGAGGTTTCTTTCGTTAGAGGAAGTTTTTCCTCTCCACTGTTGCCTAGTGCTTGCTCAAGTGGGACTGTTGAGATTTTCACATTATTCTGTATTTAGTTATATTTTGTAAGGTCTTAAAACTTACAGTGTAAAGTGCCTTGATGACTTTTGTTGTGATTTGGCGCTATATAAATAAAACTGAATTTAATTAAAACCTGTAGGTTGAAGTTAATCTATGCATTTAAACAGATCTGCATTGAGCAGTTCATGACCTCAAGAAATTAGCCACAGCAGTCAGCACCCCACCCCCATTAGCAAAAACCCATGGTAGCTTTAATGATAATCTGTGTCAGCTGGAGGTCACCCACCACTGACCTGGTCCCAAAGGTCACTGTGAATCTGAAATAACATCTTTAGCTTGCAATTTTCTTTTATCAAAACATGGGGAGTTTCTGGCTGGCAGTTATTTGAATAACTAAAATTAATAGAATTTTTTTAATCTTGCATATAAAGGCAGGCACAACAAGTCTTTCAGGAGAAAGGGTTTTTTTTTTTGTTTGTTTTTTAATCCCTTGACAAGAAAAATGTGCTGTGAATTACAGAGAGTTCATGTTGAAGGAAGTAACACATGGCATGATGAGTATTGTGCCATAATCATTCAGGTTTTCTGAGTGATAGTGATATCTGATATCCAAAGACTCCTTACACATGGAAACGTTTAACAAAAACTAAAGGTTTGTTTTAGTCAAAATTTTTAACGGTCATGAATATCGGGTCAATTACAGCAGTAAGCAGACACAAGTATTTGATTTTATGGTTCTGCCTAAATACGTCCAGTATTGTTTATTAGCTGTAGTTTCTAACTATAAGACTGACTAAAGCTGAACAAATAGCACAAAATGCAACAACAAAAACTGTCAACAGTGACTGCAACAAGAAAAAAGTGAAACCGTTTGTGCAGCTATGAAGAAAGTGTCCCATGCCAAAATATACTGTGAGAGAATGAAGCATTAATAAATGAAAAGGATAAAGAAATAAAACCAACAAACCAAAAAATGAAACTGTGTGTGGCCTCTTTTCATACACATGCATCTATCGTTTAGACAGGTCTTATTATAGAGGCAGAGTTAAAATCACAAGTGTGTTGTGCTTGTTGAATTAATGATACGTGGCATTGTTGCAAGGACCTGCTTATCAGGAAGATGGAATGAAATCTGAAACTTTTTGTGTGTATAACTGATTGCAATCTACTGGATGCCAAGTTTTGTCTGGTGTTTCACTATACCTTCACGTGAAGAGTCATTTGAAAAAACTAAACACATGTTGAGACCTTTAGACTCCTGATTCTGGTAAAGGGGGGAAAAAAAAAACACACTGGCCAAGGGAAACGATCCCATAGTGCAACATAAGGTCTAAACAGAAGTAGTGGGCATAAAATGTCAATATAATAAAACCGAATAACAAGGGTAAATGAATTACAAACAGTAGGCTATATAAAAAAAATGCAATAGATTATTAATGGATGTCATACTAAATGTTAAACAATAACAGACGATGCAATGCGAAGGCAAAATGAAACAGTTAATTGAAGAAAACACACATGCACAGCGTAATGAAACACAAGTTGAGTTCAGCCGGCTTGTCCATCCACAGGAACATGTAACACTGAATTAGTGTGTGTAGAAAATATATCATGATGAGGGCAATGACGCTTTATCTAGAAATTTAATAAAAGCGTAGTATAACAGGTGCAAACCAAAAATCCCCAGTTTCCTCCTGAGCGCTCCCCACTCAGTATTATAGCATGTATTAGCACTTTATTAACTCGAAAGGTCATACAATCTTGTATCGGTAGAATGTTGTATTAAGAATAAACTATCTGAACCCTGAATTAAGGATAACATGACCACTTTAACCAAGTTGTTCTTGTGCCTCACATAAGTAAACTGATTTAATAATCCTAACTAGTTGTTTATATTGATTCCACGAAGATTGTTTTTTGTTTTTTGTTTTTTTTAGAGTTGTATGAATGAATTTTGTGATTTGCTATATAGTATGGTAGTATGGCTTTTCTGAGGGAAGACTTTCTAGCTACTGATACTTCACAGTATGAGGAAGCTGGAACACGCAGAATTAGGTGACCTTTCAATTTCTTTTTGTCGTAAGAATGTGGTGACGGAGATTAGATTTACACCTGGCTGAGATCCAATCACTGTATCGAATTGCAATCATAATATGTTCTGCATGCATTTACTGTAAATCTAAATCTAAATCTAAATTGACTAATGCTTTTCCCTATTCAGACACGCCAGCACAGTAGGCATTGGATAGGAAACACATGACAGGTCACAGTATCCACTCTGTGAAGCTTCCTTAAGATCAAGGAGGCCTTTAACTGAAGTTCCCCAATGAAGTCTCGTGATGACACCATGAGAAGCAGCTACTGTAAGTTTTGAGACTGTTGTTTACAAGATAATTTTGAGTATTTTTCAATTTATTTGCCACATGTTTCTGCCTACTTATCAGAATTAAACAAATATAAGAGTCAGCTAATAAGTAGCTGTTGTGATGGAATGCAAACTCCAGCAAACAAATAGAGTAGATTGCATGGCAAGCAAGGGAATCTGCAAGCATTCATGAAGTTGGGAAAAGTGTAAGGCGAGTATAAGAAAGTCGGCAAACATACCTGGAAAAGTGCAAGCAGCTGGATATCGCCAACAATCTTTAGATCACTACTGGTAACAAGTGCCCTGTAGGAGGCTCACAAGGAAACTGAAGACAGCTGAGCAAGAACGTGATGATGTCTTGTGATCTGCAGAAGAATGAAATTCACTGAGGGCAAGACAGCAGAAGAGGTATGAAAACACACACCAGGGATAATGACAGACTGAGACTTTTTCTCACTCACACTGTGTAATATGAACAGACTTGGACAGGACAGACGGGACTTGGAAAATAGAACAAGATTGATTCTGCAAGCAGTAGAATCATGGTTGATTAAGTTATTTGTTGCCAGAATCTCATTATTATAATGACATAATTGCATTTTACCGTTCAGATATTGCTTAAACTGTATCCACCCCTATAGTCCAGTTAATCTTGTTTAACAATTGCTAAACATATGAAATGGCAGTAGCTTTATTGACTCACCTGTCCAAGCCAGGACAAGTAAAAGCCATTCCAGGAATTCAATTTGTGACCTTTTGGTCACAAATGCGTCTTAAAAGTCTGACAAGTTAAAGGGGTAAGGAGCATTTTGATTGCAGCCCTGGGCCAGCACAGTTTTAACACCGACTTTGACTTCACATATTTGTAACATATACACATTCAACCAGTTCATTTGGCCACTTAACAATCCATTTTTTTTAGTTTTTAGACAGCAGAAGAGGTTTGAAAACACACACCAGGGGTAATTATACCTATGCTGATCTTCCAAGAGCAAATTGTAGTCATGAACGCTGAGCTGGAATTTTGATACCTGCTGCTGTTACAAAGGTAGTGTGGTTTATTTTGGTGCAGTTAATAATCCTGCTGCCTGTCAGCACTCACCACACTGGCAGATCCACTTCCTGTTGACAAGAGAAAGAAGGTTATAATCTGGCATAATTATAGACATTTAATTTCATGGCATCGAGCCAGCGTCCCTTCTGTTACTTTATTTTCATAGGCACATTGCTGGAGTGTAAGCAATACACAAACAAATATTTAAAGGTGTCCCTTGGGGGAAAAAAATGAATGAATAAATCATAGGATGGTAGCCTTGTAGAAGGCACAGGTAATACTGCTGGTTACTGCTTCTTACAGCCTTAATTTACTTAATCAAGTGGTCACAGTGCTTTCCGAACTAAGACTTTGTGTAATCGGTTAAAAATAGACATTCATTGTGTACAAAACAATTGCAAGCCAGACATACAGCTGGCAAATATGCCCATTGAATATGCATAAAACTTGATCCATTTGTCTACATAAACAAGTTAATATATATACACATAAATTGTTAAATTGAAATTGAAAGACAAAGAAAAATAATTGGATCAGTTTGCAGTCTTAATTCCTATTTGGCTGTAGCTTCTTATAGCCCTGTCTGGCCTGTGCATCTCCTCCTGGCACTCATCCTGTCTAGGAAAAATAAACAGTAGGGCTTTGGGTCAGCTTTAAATAGGGACTTCTGAGGACACAGGGAGCGGTTACTAGTACTGGTTTCCCAGTAAATGAGGCATCAATATGCAGCTGGTGTTTTGGGGTGTGAAGTCCTTTGGAAAATTAATTTTTGACATCCTGAAATAATAATTATCAAACTAAAAAGAACTTTACACACGAAATCCAAACCATTGTTTGTCATAAAATATTATGGTTCTAATTTCCTGAACTGCCATATGGCTCAAAACAAGTAAACTGTATTTATGAATGAACTTGTAGGAGTTATACAAGGGCCTTTAAAGACTTTGTTTCCCAGAGACAGCTTACAGTGTGGCTGTGTATCATAATCAAAGTGCCTTGTTTTGAAGTTGAAATTTATGGTTTCTGTGGTTATTTGCAACTGGACGTGAATAACTCTTGTCACGATCTTCACAATATAAGGAGTGAAATCTAGTCTCATTACACCTTGAGCAATCCATCCCTGTAGTCTTCCTCTTCCCGAACACTCTACTAAACTTACCGTCTTTCTGGACTTTTTGCCTGTTTTGCCCATTTGCTTTTGGTTCCCTGTTCCACGCCCACCATCCTTTTGAACTCTGTTTTAAACAAGGACACTTTCACCATTGTGTCTACACGGCATCTGACTTCACATCTACCACCACCACCACAGTGGCTTGGTGCAGAAAATACCTTTTAAAGGTCACTTTTAGGCTGACACCGTTTTCCACTCGGTTATTATTGTTTTATGGAGTATCAGAACTTTTAATATGAAATCATCTAGTCTGCAGTGCACATGTGATGCTGTCTGCTGAGTTATTTTGGCCTGTGGGTAAACGTTCGACTGTATTTCCTGTTGAGTGGACTATTCATTGCTGCTATTCTGAGTAACCTGGCTTGCTTTAGAAAGGAATGTGGGAAAATGCAAAGAGAATGTCTTCTTTAAGAAACAACACTTGTGCCAGTACCTGAGATCTGCAAAACAGCAAGAAGAGCAGAATGTTGTCAAAAATGGCAGCCTGTGCACGCACTGGTAGCCAGGTGGTTCGTGCATATGCCACGTAAACACAATGTCGCCGGTTTGCGTTTCGAGCCAGGCAGACCTTTGCATGTGAAGCCCTATCCATCCCATGTTTCCTGTCTATCTCTCTCACTGTCAAAGGCCAAAAATGCCCAAAAAAAATCTTTTTAAAAAAATGGCGGCCTGGTAGCTCAATGGGATAAGCATCAGACTAGGATGCAGAAGGTGGCAGGATCAAATCCCAGCCCAGACTCCAAGTCCATCCCCCTGTATCAGCTCTAGCTCCCCGGGCACCACCTGTGGCTGCCCACTGCTCCCTCAATGGGGGATGGGTTAAATGTAGAAGTCAAGTTTTGTTGTAATATGTAAATGTGATCAATGACAATAAAAGCTGATTATCCTGATCCTTAAATGAAGAAACACCCAGTATGATGGACATGGAGATGTCATGTGACTAGATGACGTGAAAAACCTCTATACAATGTGATGACAAATCCCAGTTCCCTTAATTGGTTGTTCAAAAATAATTCAGTAAGGTTGTGGATCTGCGTTAAATGTAAATGCATTAGAAAGCAGTGTCGCCATACAAGCTGTTAGAATCTGCTCTAGGTCCCTAGTCTTCCATGAGTTCTTCTGTGAAATACAACAGATAACGTTACGACTAACGTTACTTTCAGGCCCTAGTACCAAACAACAGTCAAACAAAACTGACAGTAATAGTTATTTTTGAGGTTGGGGAGTGCCACAGTGTTTTGAGATGATTGTACACTGCTCAAAAAAGTTAAAGGAACACTTTCTAATCAGAGTATAAAGTCAGTTAAATTTATGGGATATTGATCTGGTCAGTTAAGTAGCAGACGGGTTTAACAATAGATTTTTAAGTAGTTTTAGTAGTTTTCTCGTTCAATGTTTGTCCAGACTTTATTTTATCAACTGAGTTTGTAGAGTTGAATTATCTGCACATGAAATTCTGTTCTGACACACAGTGGAAAAAATAAACAAAGGAAAAAACGTTGATGGTTACCGTGGGTCCTGGGTTCCTCCTGGTGCATGATAATGCCCGGCCTCATGTGGCAAGAGTATGCAGGCAGTTCCTGGAGGATGAAGGACTTGAAACCATTGACTGGCCTCCATGACCTGGCCTAAATCCAATAGAACATCTCTGGGACATCATGTTTAGGTCCATCTGACGCCACTAGGTTGTACCACAGACTGTCCAGCAGCTCAGTGATGCACTAGTCAGGATCTGGGAGGAGATACCCCAGGACACCATCCATCATCTCATAAGGAGCATGCCCTGACATCGTCAGGCATGCATACAAGCACGTGGGGGCCATACAAACTACTGAGTACCATTATGAGTTGCTGCAATGACATTTCAGCAAATTGGACTAACCTGCTGCATCAGTTTTTCCAGTTTAAATTTATTGGTTTCTTCAAATTAAACCCTCTGTAGGTTGATTTTCATCAAATTATGTGGCATCTTTTTGTTCCTAACACATTATCCATTCCATATCAGTATGGATATCCGGCATGATTTTTTTTCCAGTTGAGATCTGATGTGTTTTCAAAGTGTTGTTTTAATTTTCTTTTTAATTTAAGCAGTGTACATAGCCGTTGTACTGCTGTGGTAATGTTACGTCATTTCATTTCATTTACAAAGAACAATACTTAATGAATTCCACATCTTAGACAGCTACATCAGTGTTTTTCCAGCCCTACTTACTATCAAGTGTTGCTTACTATTTTGTGTGCGTGAAGGGAAGTGTGTGCATTGTGAATGGATATCACTTGGTACAAAACAATAGCAGAGTGCAGTGAGTAAATTGATCACAGGTGTGTGTGTGTGTGTGGGTGCAGGCTCCAGTCTTCAGAATATTTAAGAGCACATCTGGCACACACTCACATCAATATTCATTCTTCTTCTGTTTCTGTGGGCAGGTACCATACAGTACAATGCATGTAAGTGTACGGGGATGCTGAGTTATTGGGTGCTCATTCTGCGGTATGTAGGTACCGTGTTCATATGCAATTGCATGCAGATGTTGATGTACAGTACTGTGCAAAAGTCTTAGGTCACCATTAGTTTCGGGAGTGCTATTATGGTCATTTATATTTAAACTATTATATATACAGTAGCTGCTACCTGATTGTCCTATTTTACATGTTCCTCCTGTGTTCCTGTTTTTTTTTTTTCTCTCTTAAGGGTCGTAGGGGTGCTGGAGTGTATCCCAGCTGTCACTGGGTGAGAGGTGGGGTACACCCTGGACAAGTCACCAGATTATCACACTCACATTCACACCTTTGGACAATTTAGAGTCACCGGTTAACCTAACTGCATGTCCTTGGAGTGTGGGATGCAGCTGGAGTATGTGAAGGAACCCATGTAGACAGAGAAAGAACATGCAAACTCCACACAGAAAGTGGTGGCTCAGTGATAGTTTGAGGAGGCATATCCTTAAAGAGCCCACTGATGTCCTGATCCACGTCTGCAATGAGGTCCCTCAGAAAACCATCCGTACAGTATGTACTGTATACACACATCTGAGCCATGTTTAGTTGCCGTAATGAAATTCACTCACCTTGGAAAAGATGTTGATTTCCATTTTTCATTTAGATTTTAAGTGTGATTTTGATTACTGCCCTCCATGGACCGGTGATTTCAGTGTCCATTGACTGGTGTCATGTCATTTTGTACCGAACAAAATAGATGAGGTATATTTTTCAAGATTTTCAGATTTAAGATACCGTGTGTTTAAGTGTTCCCCCTAATTTTTTGAGCAGTGTTATTCCTGTTTGTTGCCTGCTCCGTTTGAAACAAGCAAATAAGCTTCAATGTTCAGTCATATTCTGCATAGATACGAGTCCAGACCTGCGTGCAAGTTTGCTTCATGACCTTTGAGGTAAAAATGTGGAAAGCATCCGAGTTCACATTCCACTTACTAGTGGAGCCTTCAAATACCTCTCATTGTGTTCATTCAACAAATATACTGTATAGTAGCTGGTTCGGGTATCATCACATGGACCAAAGTGTGCTTCATATTGTGTTGTCCAAGTGTCAAACCCCCCCCCCCCCCCGGCTTCAGACGACTTCTGCATATTCTTTCAAAGACCTCTGTCTTTTGCCTGTCCTTGTACGGTGAATTGTACAAATAGGGGTGCACATTTGTGCCTGAAGGTATTCCTGGTATTGTACATCTTGTTCTGAAAGTAAAGTTACAGGTGTGGCTGAGTGGAAAAACTAGAGCTTGAGAATTTCCCTTAAACTTTTAAAAAGGAAAAAAAAGGAAACTG
Source organism: Ctenopoma kingsleyae (assembly GCA_032353495.1). NCBI lineage: Eukaryota > Metazoa > Chordata > Actinopteri > Anabantiformes > Anabantidae > Ctenopoma > Ctenopoma kingsleyae. The sequence goes on along the minus strand of JAUBNQ010000025.1, from coordinate 22,099,974 downwards.
CCTTGCCCCTGATTGATGTTGGAATACGTTATATTCTAGGACCCCACAAATCTGAAGTGGATGGCTTTAGAAAATGTATGGCTAGATGTTCTGGCAAATGTCAGTGTCTCTATTGTGAGTATGCTGTCAAAGAGTTTAAAGAGATAACATGGCTGGAACCAAGACATCTTTTGAACTTCGGTTGGTTTGTTTTTCATTTTCAACTCCCTGAGAGCAGAATCCACTGTATTTTGTCAAGGGTTCTAAAGTCACGCCTTTTACATGAGAAAATGTGGAAATTTGGACGTTTCTCATTTACTGTGTCTGAGCAGACCTAATCTAAAGGGTCTCACTTGATGGAAGTACTGATGACACTTTTTCTTGAAAAGTGATGTTGCACTGTTTTATGTATTTCTGCATAGAATAGTCATTAATCTTAGTCATTGATCTTCATGTCTTTATTGAAAACACAACATACTGAGTGATGGTGGAAACGGTAATGGCAACAGAGTTATAATATCTAGTTGAACCACATTTAACAGAAGTGCTCATAAGCAAGTGGTTAAATCATGTTTGTGTTTTGTCAGCTCAGAAATATTGATAGCGGTTTAGTGAAGATCAGATCACATTTCATGACCAATTTTTGCAGAAACTACAAACTCGGAAATCGCGATTTTGTTAATTATCTTGTGACTGTATTTCTCTGATGGAGAGAAAAACTAAAAGGAAAGTGAATATTGTTGTAGCTGTCGGATGTGTAAGTAAACCATTAGCAAACTTTAAAATGTCAAGTTGTCTGCTTATTTCAATGTTTCTCTGGCCCCTAGTGGCCAAAAATCAATTAATGCAGCTTTAATGTGGCTACAGTCGGCAGATTTCCCACACATTCCATGTAAGACGCACATTGTAAATACAGGAAATCCTGTTTCTTGCAAGTCTGGATTACATCCATTAATCAATTCATCAGTGATATTTTACAGACAGATTTGCAAAATAAGCACATTATGTAATTATGCCTCTCAGACGACTGCTCTATGTGGATGGGGTTCATTCAGTAAACAACTACGTCTCTGATTGATAATCCTATTATTTGTCTGCAAACAGTCCAAGGTGTTATGCAAATTCTACACCAACACCACAAGTGCTTTTTGAAAGCTGTGCTTGATTTACCTGCAGGTCATCTGTACTCGTACAACAACCACACACATACCTCATTCTTCTCTGATGGCCTAACAAACAGGTGTTGACAGTTATGCCTGAAGCCCTTACCTGTTACAGATTCACAAAAACTGACCACAAAACCGGTTTGTTTCTGCCTTTAGGCACTCGGTGATCTCCTCTGCCAAAAACTTGTTAAAATCCTACAATTAGAGGTTTTTCCTCAGGTGTGGTATTCAGAATCCACCTCTTTAAAGCTTCAAGAGAAAAACAAAAGTCTTTAAAAACCTTAAACATTTTGACATTTAGGAAAACCGATATTACAGGATGTGACTCTGTGATTTAGTTTATATCAAGGCAATAAAAATATTAAATCTGTATTTAAATTTGTAATGCACTGCAGAAAAGTATTTTTATGTATCATATGTTTTTAATTGGTAGTGTGCTCTCGCGTGTTAGTGTAATTGAGAAATGTGAGAATGAGACCATTACAGGAATTGAGTAGTAATACACTATATATATCAATTCAATTTGATTCAGTTTTATTTATATAGAGGCCAAATCACAACAAAAGTCATCTTGAGGCACTTTACACTGTAAGGTTTAAGACCTTACAAAATATAGGTAAATACAGAATAATGTAGAAAACCCAAGAGTCCCACTTGAGCAAGTACTAGGCGACAGAGGAGAGGAAAAACTCCCTCTGATGGAAAAAACCTCCA
>JAUBNQ010000025.1:21992751-22003048 GCA_032353495.1 Ctenopoma kingsleyae | reverse complement strand
GAGGGTTCCCATTGTCAGTAGCATCAAGTCAGTTACTTACTTAAAATACTGCCCAACATCTTGCCACCACACTAGGTCCTCTAATTGGCACCTCTATCCACCACATCAACAACTCACAGGACTCAAAGAGGATGCGACAAGATTCAAAGCCTAAAACTGGATCCAGATTAAACTATGGTATCTCACAATGTCACCTCTCTCTTTGCATGCATTCCCATAGCTAAAGTAATCAAGACCTTGAGGAAACAACTACCACAAGACAGCACACTATGCAACAAAACCAACTGCAGCCCAGACCAGATGTGACTTACTCGACCTCTGCACTCAAAAATTCAGCTACCCAAACTGGTCCTACGTCAAATCCAGAAAAGATTGAGTAGAAGCACTTCAACAACAGAGAGATAAGAAGAACATAAAGAACATCGTCATTCCATATGCTGCGGGAGTGTCTGAAAAGCTCAGGAGGATCTTTAACAAACACAGCATCCCTGTACATTTCAAACCCACAAGCATACGGAGACAGAGGTTTGTCTACCAAATATCAGCAGTCCATCTGCCCCTAAAAGCAAGAGCCACTCCTTTGAAGACATTTTCACATGCTGGACAGAGAGGACAATTGGGATGAGTGTGTCACAAAGGAAGCCAATCATGTCAAGTTAGAACGATCCTTCCACAACAGAAGACGTATCTTAAGGCAAAATCTATCACACACTTCCAATGAGGTTCTTTTATCACTCCCCAGATGGTTTCACATTCATTCACACTTTGTCTCAGGTGATACAAATGACACATCAGTGGCAGGTGGAACAGGAACCCACAGACCATAAGAAACAGTCCTAGAGAGAGAGGGGGGACAGGAGGACAGAGGAGGATGGGGAGGAACAGGAGCAATGAGTCTGACCAAACATGAACCAGACAATCAAACATGACATGTGCAATAGGTACTTACGTTATCTGGAATTTTGTGGGGTAAAGTACTAGGTATTCATATTCTGGTACAATATTTGTTTATCACTACTATCATCACCACCACGCTGTGCTACACATGTAGAATTTTCATCTGTATATAATCTTTTCCCACCACATTTTTACCACTGTGACTGCTGCTAAATGCTGTATTTTATATTTCTCATTTTCCCTTTTTGTATTTTTATCACATATATTTCTTTGTTACACTGTCTGTCGGTGCTCTGCTGCTGGAAACTGAATTTCTCGGAGTAACCTTCCTGAGGGATTAATAAAGTTCTATCTAATCTAATCTCATCTAAATGTTGAAGGCAAGACAAACCACTAAAGATTCTGGATGTCCGAGACAGAATTAACTGACATATCAAGCAGTAAAAATGACAGCAAAGAGTAAGCTTTAAGTATATTTGATCTGTAAAATCACAAGTAAAAAAAAAAACCCACAAGTATTTGACTAAAAGTGGAAAAAGTGCTTTAAAAGATTAAGTGTCAATTAAAATAGCATTTTAATGGCACTCATGGAAAAATTATACCTACCTTGTGAAGACAGGAAGCTGAGACTGGATGACTTGGACCCTGATGATGACAAGCAGCAGGGTGCTGATGACGAGGACTATGAGCTTCAGTAGCGTTTGCAGGACTGCATAGGGGAAGCCGTCTTTTCCCTGCAGGACTTGCCGCAATGTGTCCAATAGCATAGGCAAGGTAAACTGAAAATATCAACAGGAGAAAGGAAGGAAAGAAGGAAGAAACTCAACATTGCACTGTAAAGGCTTTATGCTGTTTCAGATTTTAATTCTACTTCTCACATTTACTTTGAAGTGACTAAAAAAGGTCTTACCCCTTGTGCAACGAATACTTCATGGACACAGCAGATGCCAACCACAGTGATTCCCTGCTCCTTACATAGTGTTGCTGCAGCCACTAGAACTACTGTCAAAGCGATGGGGGCCCAAACTGGAAAAAATAGTAACAGTCATATTGCATATAATTCTCAGTAAACACATTTTTTTGATCCAAATTATATACCAAACCCAAGAGTAATGTAGTCTTCCATTGCCTGAACTTGAGAGTGTGACCCATTTATCCTTTCCAGCCCCCACTGTGCCAAAATCCATTGTTTAATGGAGCATTTATGCACAATTCCTCATCTGTAAATTAGGGAAATATCACGTAATGTGACACTTGCACTAAGTGGTCACTGATCACTGGTAAAATGACCAGACTGGTACGGAAAATCCACTGCAGGGTGAAAATAATGGAAGTCAGACATTAACTCCTGTGTTTGCGCCTGATGTAGTTAATCACAGGACATTACGGGGATGCTAGAATATGGATGGATATATTTTCCGTTAGCCCAGCACACTACTTACCAGTCTTCGATCATGCGTTTAATCGAAACGTCACAGCTTGTCCTGTAAACACCAGGATAGAACCTGTCCCTGGGTTCTACTTATATATTTTTTTCATTGTTTGCCAATTATGGTCAAAATATTGGTTTTAAACTTTAAAATATTTGACTTGGAGGGTTAATGAGAGCCGTCTAAATGGATCATTAGTCATGGTCTCTGTGAAGCTTCACTATCTCATTAGGAAAGGAAAAGCAGGTTAAGCTTTCAGGTCTTCCAAAGACTCTGAATTGGGACACAGCTTAAAAGAGCTGCCAGGCGCCTGAGGAAACAGCATTAACAGACACTTGGCAGGTGATTGAACAACCTATACAACTACCAGCCAAGCCAAAGACTGAACAACGTGCTTTAGAGATTTACCTGCTCTCACTAGACTCTGATGGATACTGCACACTCACTGGCCACAGTCAATTCACTGTGCAGTCTAATGTAATCCAATACAGCAGCTCTGTTCTACAAATATCAGCTAAATTTAGCTTATATATTACGTATTGGTATCTGTGCACATTTTGGCCAGTGAGTAACAAGAAACTGCAGACATTGTAAGTTTGAGTTGATTTAATAACTGTTTCATCATCACACAGTTTATATCAGAGAGCACAGCCAAGCTCTTTATCCAACTACAAAATGTCCCGCTCAGTACAAACAGCCAAATTCTTGAACAACCTAATCTAATCCTTTTCAAAATGCTTACTTTAAATATGTGAAATCTGCTGAAATATCATAATATGATTTATTTTTTCAGATCATTTTTTTGGCATTTTCCTTTCTTTCTGCTTTGGAGTGACAGCTGAAAGAAGACAGGAAATGAGGGGAACAAGATTGGAAACGACATGCACCAAGTGAAACCAAACCATTTACCAGCAGACCATCACTTCATACCTGTAAGTAACAACAGTAAACACTATGTACTGGTTGGACTGTAGGTAATGTCATGACTTGCAGTCATTGTTTCTTGGAGGAGTTCAGGTTGAACTTTTGTCTTGTCTCGTACGTCACATAGTGAGTGTAAGTAAGTGAGAGATTAGAAAGGTATATTAGACTTACCAATAGAGTGATCTGCTCCTGTTGATTTTGTGTAGGCCAAAAAAGCAGCCAGGAAGAAGATTGAAGAAAGAAGTTCAGCTCTGCCAACCACACCTGTGATCTTGATAATAAACAGTGACAGCAATCAGTATTCTGTTCCATCTGTACAAATTTACCAAAAGCATAAAATGTTACGTCTATGTATGTTATGTCATGTTCATTTTACGTGCAGATAAAACCTTAAATTATTTAAAAACATCATGCTGTTATTATTAAAAGTTTGAGAACATTACACACAGTCTGATAATTACAGTAACCAGAGTTTAAGACATCAAATCCAGCAGTGAAAATAGTTCTATTCAGGTAAATCATTTTAGAGGATGCTAAGTGGACATGCGTTTCCGTGAAGCGGGCTCACTGACAGTACCATCTGTCATTTGTGTAAATGATGACTGCCCTCATGTGGAAGAAACAACATTCTCACATCTACTGTAATCAAAGACCTAAATTCTTAGAGATCACACATACCATAAATCCACACATAAGGTCTCCCAAATGGTTCCAAATCGCATTTTACAAAAGACGTCTATACCCTCTAAGACCACAGTAAGTGTTACAAGAGAGTTACAACTTACTAGAAATAGGAATTAACCTTAGATTGAACATGCACTGTTCTTTGACTAACCTATCATTTGTTATTTGTTTATTTGGTTGGATGCTGTGGAAATGATTTTCTGGCTGCCCGTTTTGCTGCAATCAACAACTAGTATATATCAACTTGTGCTTTGAATGGGTGTGCAAATCTAAAACTGAAAAAGACCACAATACCTACCTATGCATACTTTGTCAGTCAGCCACACAGCTACATTAGATCACTTGATAAAGTGTCCAAGTTTTTACACAGGAAACATTTTGCTATAAGGATACTAACAAAGCATGTACTGAAAGCCCTGCTGTTACTTTCAGTATTTTAACAGTATAAGAACTTCATCATCTTACTAAGTCTAGACTTATTTTTTTGCTAGATTTGTGCTGCTCTATGCTGTGTCACGGTGGCCCTAACAAGTAACAAGACATTCTTCAACACATTGTTTTGTAGATTCCTATACTAACTAACTATAGTTAGTTCAATTTAGCTCAATTACAAACACTGCAAATCCCATTTTCTATGTGTGTTTGTCAGTCAGTTCAGTTTTGGGGCATAACTTTGATGGCTTAATGCCATTTTAGAGTCTTAAGATACTGATGTGGAGTTCACAAAATAATTTGTATTTGAAGATACTTGGAAGACACTACAAAACTGAAGTCTTCATTCAAAAAGAAAGATATTTAAAACACACTGAGAAAGACATGGGGAGACATAGGGACTCTTTGTCTGCACTTATCATGAAGGGACCTTCAGTGCTCAGAACATAACTCAAAAACAAATGATCTGTTCAGAGACAGATTCCAGACGGCGATAACATGAAGGGCATTTGCTGGACTAACTCTAAGGGCTCATTTGTGAGGCAAATTGTTTCCATTCAAGATGTCTGAGAGACTCAGCATAGATTAGAGCACAGCATGAGGAAGACTGGCGCAGTGATGAATCCTGTGTAACAGTAGCACACCACCCCATGAAGCAGACTGTGCACTTCTACTCTGGTCTGGGACTGTCTGGTCATCAGTTCAGCTATGTTGAATAGGATGAATTACAAGTCCTAATTGGAAAGAGCCTTTTCAGAAAGGCCCCATAGAATAGAAGAAAATGAGATCAAGATCAAATGATGAACACAAAGTAAAAGGTTTTTGGTTTCCAATCAAGTTAAATAAACATTGTGGTCCCGATGCCTGCTGCACAAGTTAAGCGCATTGTTTGTAGTAATATACTGTGTATAAACAGAGGATATGAAAATGTTGCTCACACTAGAAATGTCAGATGTGCTATGTCAATGCAAATAGAGATTAATGCCTATGTCTATGTGTTTAACTCCTGACAGTTTGTGTCAATGTTAAATTCAATTATTATTACTTATAAGCCCCACAGGTAGCTGAAGATAACAGGCAATCCTGCATTCTTAGCTAACACAGTTTTCCTTCTGGGGCTATAAACATTTTCTACTTCTTTTCCTGAACAAAACTTTTCATGTTTTTCTCCTCATTATGTCTCAGTCAGGACTGCAGATAAAATGTCGCTTTATAAGCTAATTCTGGGTCTGACATGTGCCTATAGTATGTAAACAACAGCAGAAGTAAGGTACACTCACACTCATTCAATAAAGGGACACAATCTGGACTTGTTGTTGTCATTATATTTTTAGGCATATAAAATCAATGTAATTTTGATGTGCAGGAAATAATGGCTATTGATCTATGGAGAAACCATGCAGCCAGAGAAATAAGAACATACATATTTGTTCAGAAGCACTAAACATGAGGGAATGTCTGACTAACACCCCCAACTGTGCAGACAGAACTGATGGGCATGTTGCAGCAAAGCTAAGGTGGTGATGTTACAGTAGTGTTGTACAAGTGGTCTCCTACTCCCCCTCCACTGCTCATTGAAGACATGCATAATATGTACATATACACTCATTGGCCTCATAAGTTGCCCCTTCATTCATTTTAAATAGGGTGACTAATGTTTAAAAGGCTAAGCTAACGTTTTGGCCACCCTATTTAAAATTACTGAGGAAATAGTTGGTGATGGAGTTGTACTGGATTGCATTGCATCTAATGGTCTTTCCACTGTGTGAGGCACATTGGAAAGACCCATTTGAGGTGGGGCCTCTCACCACACCCTTTTGTTGTGATAACATATGATAAATAACTTGCCTTACTTACTAAATGTATACTTACAGCTTCAGTGTGGATTGGGTGCACAGCAAACAGCAACGCTGCCACCAAGCTGGAAGTCTTGTCCAGGAATAATCGGCACACTCGCAGAAAAAGCACACATACCACAGCATGCAAAGCAACATTGAGCAGATGATAGGAAGCTGCACTCAGCTCACTGAAGAGGTAGTTCATTCGAAATGTGAGTACGGTGAGGGGTCGGTAAGATTTGTGGCTCCGCTCCTGTATCGGGAGACATATTAACATGTTTGCTGTCAAATGTGGGTCTGCGGTCAGATTGAGTGACATTAGAAACTGACAAATGTTTAATGGAACTTCTGAGTAACTCTTCAAATTAACCTCAACGGCAAGTTAATGTTGGGATATTGAATTTCTTTAAATTTCCCCAGATTAATATACAATTTATTAAGAAATGATTATAAACCACATTAGAAGTTGTCAGCTTTTATTAGTAGTATAGACACAAAGTGAACCTGTAATTATAAAACTCAGTGTGGACCATCACCCACCTCAGCCATGGGTGTTCCCCAGAAGTCATTGAGGAACAGGTTGCGGAGCGGGGTCGAGGGCCGAAGGTCCTTGTTGTCAAGGATCGCAGAGACATCATCAAACACGAAGCCGCACGACAGACTGTTCCAGTAACATCCCACCACCAGTCCAGTCAAAAGTAAAATCTCCTTCCATGACACAACAGCCATGGCTGACCAAAGCCGTCATTGATCACTGTACAAGAAAACAACGAGGTTTGACATATGTCAAAATGTATAATTCAGGTACACTGGAAAGAACATATCTTCCCTGATTGGACATTTGAAAAGGATCTTACACTCCAAAGTAATTAGCATGGTAAGTTCATAGGCAACTGTGACTAACATGTCCTTATACTCTTCTTAACTTGCTTCCTTGACCCTGACTTAAATTTGCGATGCCAATATTATCCCTCATTTAACCACGCTAACAATCTGTCATCCTATTTTATTGATTGGACTAAAGACCAATAAAAAAAAAAAAGGGGGAATATAACCTGGCAGATATCCAACAAAAAAACCACAGGTGGACATGTTAATTCGCGTGGTGAGAGATCTAAATGTCAGACAGCTGGCTGGAAAAGCCAAAAGCAATGGAGGGTGTATCTCGGCAGCAATCTAAACTATTGTTAACGAATAATCTGAATACATTATTATCTAATTACATGCGATGGTTGTGATTAAATTTACACTGTCTGTTTGTCGATCGCAGTAATATAAAAGTTCAAAAAGCACAAAGCGGTATGTTTTTGGTCTTGACCGTCTCAGACAGGCTGCCGGTGGAACGTAACTTTAGCTAGCAGCACAGCTAAAGTAGTAGCTAATGCTAACTAGCTTCATACAAGTCTTTAAGCCTGATAAGGTTGTAGCAGATGGATTTCGTGACTTCACTGCATACCCTACTTACCGTGTCTATAACAGTGCAGAACCTGACAGTAGCGGAGACATCAGGCGTTTGTGATGGTTATACACACAGGCAGTATACTGTTCAGCAAACAGCATTCCCCTGGTGTAAGCTAGCTTCAACACATCAGCGCTATCACTTCCGGTGCAGAGGTTAGCTCACTCGGTGCATTTGTTTGTCTAACAAACTCAAATGGATGCGAACTATACGAAGCTGTAGAGCGCGATTTTAAATACCCAGCGATAGCGTGACATCCACCACTTTTCTGTAGTTTCGCAGACTTTTACGTATACTGTACATTTGCCGGTTTTACTAGGTTTAATCATTGGCTAGCTTAATTCGTAAACGTTAACTGTCGCTGTTGTCAGTGGTAACCTAGCAGCCAAAGCATCACATTACGGGAAGCTAAGGATGGGCGTTTATTGTCATTATAACTTACTTTTACCCTGTATTTTTCCGACTAACATATAACTTATATTACTGAGTGAGGCCGATAGATGCTTGTCTAAAAGCTTAACCTAAACCTACGTTGGATAGTGAACTTATACGCGCAAGCTAACGTTTCAGAACACCGTCACAGATTTAGCTAACGTTACCACCAATGCAGAAATACTGCAAAGTTTGAGAAATGTTTGGCTGCAGCTTCCCACGTAGTTAGCTGACACTAAAAGCGTGTAGTAGTAACCAATCTGCTCAACTCCTGGCCGCCATGCCTGCCGTGTTTGAGTGGGATAAAGTGACGGGTGTCGACCCAACAACTCTCGAGAAAGGAGCTCAAAAGACAGAGCTCTTCGGCGTGTTCGTTTCGGTAACAAGCTGTCCATACTTCACTCCACTATAGCACTAAACAACAGCTCATTTTCCTGCTTAGCCTACGATTACTTACACAAGGAAATACACTGTGTATCTGATACGAGATACTTGTTCAGGGCATCACAGCTGATTTTGTCCCTCTCTGTGTCACTGTTTTGATCCAGGCTCTTGTATTGTGTCACCACGTTATCATGAGTTTAATAATTAGTGGAATACACTTGGCTGTTTTTCATATTGCAGGCAGAAGAATGGGACGTGGAGGAGAAAGGTCCAGAGGAAATTGTTCAAGCCCTCAGAGTGTTTCAGGCCCTGCTCAAGGTTTTTGAATATTGTTTTTAAGATAAAGCAGCATACCTCCCAACATATTGCAATGTATTCCAAGAAGCAAGAATATTTAGTATATGACTCACAGTGGAGACCTGTATAATATAAGAGTTCTTATAATGGGGGGCATGTGCTGCTTGAAATACTGCCATCTCATATAATCATGTTTGTCATTTTAGATCTAAATGTCTTCTCTCTGCTTGCCTGTTAGATTAAGGATCACGAACTTGTTCATTGCAACGAATTTCTCACGAAGAAGGGTATCGAATTTGGAAAAATGGGTTAGTGCACAGATAACATTACATTTTCATTTGTTCAAATGTTGCCAACCAAAACGAAGTTTGCGTCGTTAAGTATGGCTTTTTTCTCTAGAAAAGATGTACCTCGAGAAGGTGTCAAAGCTGGAACAAGAGCTCAAGGTAATGCTTAATACCAACTGTATATTTAGCTGTTTGTCACTGTGTTTCACTGGAAATTACCGCTCATGCTGCTACTTCCGCCAACATTGCCAAATCTTTTAGCCAATCGTGTATCAGGTGTAACCCGGGATTGGCAGTGGTGACCACTGAAAGACAGAATCTAAGAAGATTACAGCTAATTCCTTGCACACAGCCATTACTGCTAGTCTCAGCTTGGTTATTATTTTTTTATTTTTTAAGGTTTATATGTAATCAGAATTAGTGCTCTGACTGTTGTCTTTGGAAAAAGAAAGTTAATGTTAGTTTGAGTATGTGTAAATGGCAGGATTTGCATATATTACTATTGTAAACAGGTGGAGGTGATGCAAGACTGACATGTTTTCTTTGTGGGGGGTTGTTTGGGTGTTTGTGTTTCTTGGACCGTGCGGCACAGCACTCCAGCACTGGGCCAGATAACCGCTTTCTGAGAGATGAGATTTGGCAGCTCGAGACTCAGCTGGAGCAAAAGGAGAAGGAGTTGACGGAGTTAAAAAAAGAAATGGGCAAGGAAAAGAAAACCATTGAGGAGGTATGAACATGTTACCCATAGTGTTCACGCGTAGCATAGGATTATGGATTGCGTATTTAATCCCTAGATGACTCAAATGTTAGTTAATTACAGTTTTGTTGTACTCTTTGTAGATTGACAATAAAGTCAATAAATATTCTATTAGCTTGCACACAATGTGTTGACATTGTGCTGATGCTGCTGGATGTATGTTTTGTCTTTTGATATTATTCATGGAAAGAGACAGTACTCTCAGTATTCTCAAGGAATACACAATATTAACAGTAATATTTTACAAATAATTTTAAACAAATAATCCTTTGTTACCTAGTGTTATTAATTATAGGGTCTACTAGTGGACCTTCCATTTATTAATACTTAAGTTAATACACTGGAACAAGGCGATTGCCAAGTTGAACTGTAGTAGAAGTTTATTGTCCCTCTAGTGCAGTTCAGTTGTTACCTTATGTCTTAATTTTGCACTCTGTTTTGTTTCCAAGCTGGTTGTGCGAGCGGAGGAAGCTGAG
>JAUBNQ010000025.1:21940544-21951069 GCA_032353495.1 Ctenopoma kingsleyae | reverse complement strand
GATACAACGGTGGTTGGGCTTATCACAAATAATGATGAAACACCATACAGAGAGGAAATAGACAGGCTGGTGGGATGGTGTTCAGAAAACAACTTAACGCTGAACACCAAAATAACTAAAGAACTAGTAATTGACTTCAGGAGACATGGTGGAGTCCACTCACCTCTCAAAATCAAAGGAAAGGAAGTTGAAAGAGTTCCCAGCTTTAAACTACTGGGGACATGCATCACTGACGACCTCACATGGACCACCAATTCCACTGCCCTCGTAAAAAAGGCCCAACAGCGGCTCTATTTTTTGCGGACACTAAGGAACAACGGCCTGGCAGCAGAGCTACTGAAAGCCTTTTATCACTGCTGTATTGAAAGCACCTTGACATACTACTTAACATCCTGGTATGCCAACTGCACAGTGGCAGATCGGAAGAGTCTCCAAAGAGTCATTAATACATCCAAAAAGATAATATGCTGTAATAATGCTGTTGCCATCTCTGGAAGACATCTTCACAACCTGTCTTCACAGAACCACACACATCTTGGCTGATGCATCTCACCCCCGTCACCGCTTCTTCTCTCTGCTACTGTCTGGATGGCGCTATAGAGCTGTAAAAGAACGTACCTCCAGACTGAAGAATAGTTTTGTACAAAGAGCTATTACCAAATTGAACTTGATGAAACTGGGTCCTACTGCACAGCATCAGCAAACTTGATTATTTTAATTATTATTTTGATGACTAGGGACACTGTGCAATGTTGTTTTTTATGGGTGTGTGTGAGTGTGTGAGTGAGAAGAATGTGGAATGCTGAGACTAATTTTTACGTCATTTAAAGTATTTATTATCCACAATGCACTGCATATTTTGTTGTACAAGGTGCAATGACAATAAAGGTGAATTAAATGGAATTGAAATTGAATTTTTATAGCACACAGATCTGAAGCTCTTACTGACACAAACAGAGAAGAACTACTTTGAAACCAAACTGAAATTAGACCGAGTGACTGGGGAAAAACAGGCCCTGCTGAAGGAGAACAGAATCCTGGAGGGAGACAGAGATGACCTGCGGAACAAGCTGAGAGAAGTCACACAAGAAAATGTCCAAATTAAAGAGAGGTGAGTACACTATGTGAACACCTGTCACAAAAGTACAAAAAAAAAAGTTTTTACAAAGAAATACATACACAGTTAATTTGATAGAAGACTTTCTAGTTAGTTGCCTAATTACGTATCACATAAAACAATATTAACACTTCATGTACCAATTCATTCATGTCGAGTCTTCCACGGCTGCCCAACAGTCTGTGTGTTATCTACGTAACAGTGGTAGGAAATACACTTGAAGTGACAATATAAAAGACAGTTCTGAATACGGAAGTTGAAAGGACTGAAGATAGAGCCTTGGTGTACACCAAAATTCAGCTGCGCACGTGAGATGTTAAACTCTTCACTACAAAATTGCATCTATCTGAAAAAAAAGACAAAAAAGTCTAAGCCAGAGTCATGTATACGGTTATTCACAGTCTACAAATAATTCAATAATAATAAAATGTAGTTTATAGCACATTTCTTACAAAGCACGTCACAGACAATCATGTTTATCATGATCAACTGTCATGTAAAACGATGCCATCACATTACCAGAATATAGTACTCTTCATTGTAAGAGGTGATGGGTCAAGGTTTGTTGGCTAATATGTGGCTAAAAAATAATGACTAATAATAACTAATCAGGCACACAGTCAGGACAATATTAACAATTGACAAATGATATCTGATTATAGGGTCAATAGAGCTGAACACTTGTTTAAGAAAGGAGGTTGGAACAATGTCACAGGAAGGATTTTCTTTTTTTAGGTGTGACACTGCTAAAAAGTTCATCAAAAAGCATCAACAAAAAATTCAGTGTGCACCTCCTCAGACCATAAATTAGCAATTAATCAATGCCTACAGTAAAAGGTGTGGGTGTGGAAAGAAAAAGTAAGATTCAATCATTAAATCGCACTTCTTCACCGTCAATTTGTCATGTGCACAGGTGGTCCCTGTCCACTGTCAGCAAATCCCTTAGGTGATTCATCAAAGGAGAAATGAAGAATAATCCTGTGTAGATTTTTTCAAACACACTAGATGACTGGTGACACAGGTGCACAAATTATCATGAGCACAAAATGTCTGATATTAATCTTCATTTATGGCCAGCAAGCAGTAAGAAAACACCCTGGAAGGTGTATATTAAGGATATTTTTTATATTCTGCTCTGATAAACATTAGCCCTTCAACAAAATACCAAAATGTGAAGTTTCAAAGGAATTGAATCAGAAAAACGACTGCAGGCTGGCGTTCAAAACGATGTAATTTCAGTGCTCCGTTTACAGTGAGGTGAATTCACGGCATAGAGCAATGGCGTCAGAGGAAGAGAGCAAAAAGGCCAACCAGGCTCAGCGGGAGGCCGAGGCTGAGAGGCGTCTGGCTGAGAAGGAGAGGCAAGAGAGGACAGCCGAGTGTCTGAGCTGGAGGGAGAAGCACCAGGAGTTAGCCGATAGGTTCAGAGCTCAGGAGGACCTCAAGGCTCTGAGGCAGAGCAAAGCAGTAAGAAAAAGTCCTGGACAATCTCACTATAATAAAACAATTTGAAAAAGTCTTTCTCTGTCAGAATTGTTTTCAAAGTGTTAATGCGAGAAGGGCTTGTGCATTTTCAAAATGTATTTCTGTATCTGGGTCCAACAGTGTCAGGCAAACATCAAGAGCTATTTCCTCTGCATGACAGAGAGCGACCAGAGGGTCAAAATTCTCAGAAATCAAGACGGCACCTCGAGAAATTTCACGGTGAGACTTTAAACTAATACGTGCTGCTGCCAAACACCTTTGTGCATCCAGTTTATGTCATTACATTTTTGTTCAGGAGGGAGACCCTGTGTACATCTCCACTCCTGAATCCAGTGCAGAAGAGCCTGAGAGGAGTTCATCCAGGTAACCCTGTGGCCACCAGGCAGACCTGGATCCAATTTCCCAATTTCATATTCTTCAGAAACAAACACCCACCGCGGCACGCATTAAAGAAATCTTTTATCTTTTTCCAGGACTATGTTGAGGGTTTCGGCCCCACACATGGGGAGGGATCTGGGTTCGAGTCACTTTGATGAGCTGCCGGCTTTTATAGGGGAGCGACCTGACTCTGCACCGTCACGCAGAAACAGGAAGGTGGTGGAATACTTCTGGATCCCTACAGACCAGGAATGAATGACGACTGTTGACTACTTGTAGCAGAAGAGGGTGAAACTTGGCATGTTTGGCCATGAGGACAGCTAAACGAAATGTTTAAGTTGTTAATGCGTTTCACAGAAGTTAAATGAATTTCTGATTGTTGGTGTAGACCTAGCACTTGACGAAACAATGATCACATGTACATTTTAGTCATTTACACAGTGTAGCTACAGCACAACACACAGGTTTCCACACAGCTCTATTTGAAAAGCTAAATTTACTGAGAAACCAGTAAATTCAAATGTCACCGTAGATGTGAAAAGCATTATGATCAAGACGAAGCAATTTTAATAAAGGTAAAAAAAAAAAAAAGGTTTTGGTGCTCATGTACTGATCTTTATTGACATTAAAGCAATAGAGGTGCACAATATTTATGAATACCTTACAATATGATCCAAATCCATTGCCCTATACATACACGTGGCTTGTGAGCATGACTCCAAGGTAAAACTTGACATTTATCTTTTAAGTGAGTTGGGTTTGTCAATTACAACTCAACTAAAATTTCAGATTTTATTTTGCCAATTTAAAGGGGGGAAAAAAAAAAAGCCATTAAAAATTCATTTTCCATATACAGCATTCCGATTTCACAGGTCACGTTCACACTGCCACTCCTAATTCTGAACAAGATGAAACTCTTAACCGGTATGTTTCTCAAAGAGGACGTAGAGCTATCGAATGATTAAAAACATGCTTTTCTTTTGTTCTTAAATATTAATACTTGTAAACCATGTGAAGCTTCCTAGGAAGGTCTGCTTCATGTGAAGCTTCCTAGGAAACGTCTGCTTCAATTAATTTCTGTGCAGTTAGGCCAGGACTAAATCAAATACTTTAGCCATCTGCATGGGCTCTAGATTCTTAGTAGATTTCATTATCCCAGCACAAAATGAACAAAAGCCCATCTAACTAAGAGGTAGAAACACAGGCAACTTTGAAATGTTATGGCGGCACACCAATGATTACAGTTTTTCCTTTTTTTTTTTTTTAAATGTAACATTTGGAGGACGAGTATTGCAACCACTCATGTAAAGACGACACAAGAGAGACAAACGTGTAACAAAAAAAAAGAAAAAAAGAAAAAGGGGGATCCTGACGAAGGAGAAACAAAAGGAAGATGCTCATCAGTCAGTATGAAGAGCGCTTTTATAAAAAGAAAGAAAAAAAAAAAAGCTGATAACATTTTAGTAAGCGTTGGTTGACCAAACACGCACCTTGAGGCATTATGAAATGCTCTGCCAGCTTATGCTTCACTCACTTCAGCGGGGGCTTCTGATCATTCATCACGTTCTGGAACAACACATACTGAGGAGTTTTCACTGTGTGGATCGCTCCTGCAGCCTGACTGATGATTTTAAAATCCCTCTGCTGTTTGGAAGCGTCGCATGTATGTGTGACAGATGGGAATCCGGGCTGGGCCCTTACAGAAGATCACAAAGCACATCACCGACAAGACCTCCTGGTAACGGTCTTAACATTTAACTGACATTAGCGAAGGTCACCACTAATTTGACTTGATTGAGGGGAAGCCTACACATTCTTAAATAAAGTAGTTTTCTAGTGGGCAAAAGGTTCAAATCAGTGAAGACTGAGTGAAAATAAAAAAACATGCATTACAGTGAAAAAGAAAAAGAAAAAAAAAAACTACGAACCTAACAGAGCAAACAGAAACATGGTTGAGTCACTCCAGAATTCATTTAGCTGATGTAGGACATAAACCCAAAAATCAAACATCCATTAGGCAACAGATCAAATGATGCTTCTCAGCCTATCGTCATGGTGCTGGCTGTTAACACACAAAGGCCCTACAGGTACAAGCTTTCGGTTTACATCAGCAACACAGAAGCAGCCGAGTGCCACGTATTAGTGGTTAAATTAAGCATGGAGTTTAACAAAAGGAAAGGCGAGTGTAATAATAAGATAACGTCAGTCTTCTACACCATGATGCTTCTGCTTGGTTTCTCAGTCTGCTTCGTCCTCAGACTCCTCCTCCTCCGCCGTCTCCAGCCAGGTGAGCCACTGGTTTACCTGAGGGGAGCAGGAACCGTGTTCAACTTAAACACAGAAGTATTTCTTCTTCACGAAGATGCTCAGTCACTCAAAATAAACTAAATTAAAAGTTTTCTAGCCTATCACGTACATTTGACCAAAACAACTACCATGGAACTGTACCTGGAATAAAGCTTTTCCTTTTCCAGGGAATTCTTGGGTAATATCTTCTTTCCATGCAAGGAAGGCTTCTTCTTCAATGATCTCCATGTCGTAGAAGTTGACAAAGTAGCGCAGCAGCATGCCTGCATTGACATAATGCGTTTTTTTCCACTTCATTAAAAAAACAAAACAAATCACAGCCAAAGCACACCAGAACAGCAGCCGAAAGACCACTAATGCCACTGCAGACAGTGTTACTTTCCTAGCGTAAAGTCTATGCACAAAGCACAAAATGATAGGTCCTCTAGAAATATCAGATTTTCAGGATACTGCATTGAATCTGGGGGCATCACAGGGAGTATTAATATGTGGGATGTGTCACACAGGCTGGCAGCGTGGGGAGGGAGGGCTTGTGTTGCAGTTCTGTAAGATGGAACTGTGATACAGTGATCTTATACAACACGGTTTCTGGCTCGCTTTCAGAACAGTTCACCTTAATCAACATTGAATGCTGAGGCAAGCAGATTCAGGTGTGTATTAATGCAAAATGAGGGGTTGAAATGTTATTTTCCCACTGAATTGTGACCAAGATATAAACCTTAACTTATCAGTGGTCTGTCAAACTATTCAATCCAGCAAACTTTGTCCACTGTACCTGGAAGCAGTCAACAGAAACACCAATACAGATATACCTGTAATGTTAACATCTGATAGAGCAGTAATTCTGTCACAGGTTGAGGACACTGTACCTTTAGGGAACCCATTGGCGTTGCAGTGCACCTGCAGGGCGTAGAGTGCGCTGACCTGCAGCTCGGTATGGTCATGCAGGAACTTCTGCATGACGGGTTTGAAGGCCAGCAGCAGCTGTTTCTCCTGCTCCAGCTGCTCTTTGGAGGGGGCCGCCAGCTGCTCGTCGCACTCCACCACACACAGCTCCTGGGAGATGTACTGGAGGAAACTGGAAAAGGATCAGAGGACAATGATCAGTCACACCAATGTGAACTTAGAATTTATGCACCTTGATTGTAGAAAAATTAAAGACCACAGTGACTTCAGCCCGCCTGGGGGCCCTCAACATAGCATTGGGTTTTTCACTGTTTATGATGGAAATAAACATCAGCTTTCATGCACTGTGTGAGCGTCAGTGATCTCATTTTGACTAAGTTTACCTTGTCATAAGGATGTTGACAAAGCCTTTGTCAGTGTGAAGCTTGGGAGAGATGTTGTCTTTAATCCACTTGTAGATGGACTGTGGAGAGGGGTCTGCCTTTATCTGCTTCAGGAGCTCCTTCTCCAGCTTCAGCAGCGGGAACAGGAAGCTCAGGCCCTTCCCCTCCAGAATCTCCAGCATGCGGTCCTTGTTCTGATCAATTTCTGCCAAGACAGTTGTGAGTTTTTTTAAGCATTTGAAGAACTGTGCATTTCTGAAATGATGCCAGATAATTCTTTAACATGAAACTGAAGTTGGTAATGTAAGGCAGATTTTATTTTATAGAGACAGAGAAGGATCATTAATAGGTAAGAGAAAAGAAGGAAGCAGGAAACAGGTCATACCTGGGAGCATCTTCTGCATGTTGACCTTGCTCTGCTGGAAGAGGTCGGTGAGCCACTCCCTGTCCTTCAGCTTGGCAGTCTGTTGCAGGCAGAGCAGGAAGAGAGGGAAGTGGGTGCCGTTCTCCAAGGGGTGAGCAAGCTCTGCCACGCTCACCAGCTCTGCGATGATGGCCCGAGCCGCAAACAGGGCCAGGTAGGACTTCACCAGGGGCACGTCCACCTCGATCTTAGGGCACTGGTCCAGGACACTGAGGAAAGCCTGCAGGAGTGGGAGGAAGCATGAATAATGACGCAGGCCACTTTTACATTCAGTGACAAATTTGTTCCAGATAACTGCTGCCTCTGTTACAACTTTGAATAATAAGTTCAGAATTAAGTTGCAACATGGTTTTGTTTCTTTCTCTGGATATTGTGCTTAATGGATCTGGATGTGGATCATCTTGTGTGCTTGAATTGTTAAAGTAAATCTACATACATGAAGGAAGCAGTGTGATCTTCAGTGACACATTGTTGTACCTGCATGAAGTTCTCTCCAGTGATTAGGCCCTCAGTGCGAAGCGTGTGGATCAGAGTGCTGGCATGCTCCTTGTCCTCATCTGGACGGTCCAGGGAGCACACGATGATCTTGCTGAGCATCTCTGGAAGGAAATGCTTGGGAGCCTTCATCTCACGCACACCACTCACAGCCTCAGTCAGGTTCTTACTGTTCAAGTACTCTGTCACAATTGTCTCCTGAAAAGAGGTGCACAAAAATGATCAAATTCATTTTCACGCCAATTAGGTTTGTGCTTTTTGTCCGTCTGTTAGCTTTAGTGAACAATAAATTATATTTGATTCAGGTTTTCCTTTTAAATGTTGTTACTGGGTGAAAAAACTCAAACTTCATGAATTTTCGTACCGTCATCTTAAGCAGTTCCTCCTTTGCAGGAGGTGGCTTCTTGCTCGTCTTCTGAGGTTTCTCTTGGATGGGTGGAGGGTTGGTCTTCAGGCCAAGCTGTGGAGGCTGAGGCCAAAATCTTTGCAGTTATCATACAGCTAGAGCTCGAACACATCAGATGAACATTTGAATTATGTTTGTCCTTTAAGGCTGCATTTTAAATTATGAAAATACACCATCTTAAGTCAAAGTAACAATAAGAAATTACGATGTGGAATCTGCATATCACCTGTCCCAGAGGTGGGGTCTGAGTGCGTGGGGGCTGGGCACTGGGAGGCATCATGGTGGGAATCTGAGGCTGGAGCTTGGGGGCCTGGTTCTTGTTGAGGAGGAATGACTGAGCAGGCCTGAGGCTGATCTGCACGACCATGAAGCATCATGAACACAGAGAAGATGAAGGATAAGGTACAATATCTTCATAAAAATCCCAAATGTGTTTATTAGGTTAATTTATGCCCTCATATCTCATAATCGCAGTCAGCGGACCAGCTACCAGGTTGAGTAAAAGAGGAGACAGAGTGGAGAGGAAGAGATAGAGATAAAGAAAGAGTAAAAGGCAGAAGAAAGACTGGTAGCAGGTTGTGTTCCTCAGAATAACGCGTCTTTTTATAATCACTGGGCATGAAGACTCAACACCGACAGGTGGGACTGTTATTATATAATATTTAACCTACAACTAGTTCTTGTTACCTCATCTGCATTGAGCTGTCCTTTCTTGCTGAATCGTGGAGGCATGTCCTTGGATTGAACCTGCTGCTGGGCCATGTGGTTCTGGTTCTGGCTGAGGAAATGCTGGTTCTGAACCTGTTGAAAATGACATGGATATAAGATTATTAGATGCAGACAAAAGACTGAACAGGGGAATTACTTTTTTCTACTTTTTAAACTTTGACCTGGAGATTTGTAGACACAAACACGTTATTTGACTTACAATAGAATAAACCTTTATTATCCCACGAATGAGAAATATAGGTGTTACAGGGCTCTTTAGCAAAAAGAAGAATATAAGAACAAGAAAAGATATCCATATACATACAGAAAAACAACCCTATATACATAAAGCAACCTAAGATCAACCTGTGGCTGATCAGGATGTTTTTGAGTCAGTGAAAACAGCAGAAATTAAAGCAGATGGTAAGTGTGTAAATAAGCAAATGTTAAACTGTGTTGTAGAGTCTGATAGCTGCTGGTAAAAATGACCTGCAGTAGTGCTCCTTCCTACTGTGGCAGTAGACTTATCGTCTTTATTTACCTGGTTGGACTTAACAAAAGACTTTGGCCCCATATCAAACTGTGACTGCGGTTGAGGGGCGATGTGGCCACTGTGGCCGTTGAAGAGTGGGTTGGTGCGATGGCGTCCCATAGTGGGCGAGTACCTATCCTGAATAACCCCTGGGCCAGTTCCAATCCCACTGCCTGAAAGAACAAGGTAAAAAGATGATGTTGGTACATCTTAGATGGGATCAAAAACACAGTGCATTTTAAGACCAACAACTTTAAATTAAAGAGGATACTGATTGAGTACAACCAAAAGCTACATGCAAACACAGTGAGATATAGCTACAGTGGCCAAGATGCCAACAAAGCCCACACCTGGCATTTGTCCAAACATGTCGGCCAAACCCCCGAGGGTCTCCCTGTCCAGTTTCATTCTGTTGGGCATGAAGGGGCTTTCCAGGAAGAAGTCCATCCTCATCCCCTGAGACATGGGTGCTGGGATGAAAACACCCAAATCCTACAGGAACACAGAACAGAGCTGGTGCTACTGAAGTTCCCCACAACATAACAGCAAGTTTACCCCAGAACACAACTGAATTTCTAACACTTACTCAACTTATGAGAGCACCAGACACGAGTATGTGGTTTTTATCAAATCAGAAATATAATAACATCCTCTCCATACTTAATATCAGGACAATTTCCTGTTGACTCCCATTAATCGCAATAGGTCGCTTGCTGATAAAAATGGTTCTTGGTAATGGAGTATATTTATGGAGGTCTTTACACATGCCTCAAACTCAGCTTCTGATGTTGGACAGTAACTAGAGCATCGTAACTTCCCTGTACTCACTTTCACTGCATCCTGACGGATCTGATTGATTGTCTTTGGTCCGTTGTCAATGAAAGCCTTGCGGGGGACCCAGTTGTTTTCTCGCAGTTCCACTGTGTCTTGCAGCAGGAAGCGGATCCTAGCAGGCAACTCCTTGTTGTTCATTAAGGATCGCATACGGCCAAAGTACTGATCCATTAAAGACTGGAGAAACGATGGAGAGAAGAGAGAGGGGAGTGAGGGAAGAACAGCAGAGCTTCTACACACAGTATGGCAACAGGGTTTGTCAGCACTGGGGCATTAGGAGAGGCTGTGTTCAACTAGATGGTGAACTAAGCCAGGACCTGAGAGACCCAGCTGATCCTGGCAGGACCACAAAGGCACAGATAAAGAAGCTAGCAGAGGTAAAAAGGCTAAAGCCAAAATGCAGGATGTTTAGTTAGCATTTATCATGATCATTTTATGGAAAATTCTTTACTGGAAACTTCAAGGATTTTACTAACAGCAAAAGTAAGTGGCTGATGTTTTTGCAAGTAATGTCCCCGTGTGTTGGGTTTCACATTTTATTGCACAAACA
>JAUBNQ010000025.1:21924577-21940444 GCA_032353495.1 Ctenopoma kingsleyae | reverse complement strand
AACAGCAAAAGTAAGTGGCTGATGTTTTTGCAAGTAATGTCCCCGTGTGTTGGGTTTCACATTTTATTGCACAAACAGCCTGGCATTACCACCTCGGAGCCACACACACCCTCTCCAGATGGGTCTGGTTTATGGGAGCCATTAAGTGATGAAGCTCTTACCTTCGCTTTCTCATGGTCGAGTCTTGGACCCACTGTTCTCATTATCTGACAGAGGCACTCCAGATCCTCCCCCATATCCTTGAGCTGAACTCTCTTCTTCTTTTCCAGAAGCTTCAGAAAATATTGAGGAGAGATGGAAAACAGTGGGTCATACAAGGTATTCTATTCTAGTGGGATGGCATTATGTAGTCTTCCACAATGACTTCAAACAGTCGAATTATGCAATTTCAAAACAAGAGCCTGCACATACTGTTTTGATGCACTTATGAAGGATAGATTCGTGGATGAGGTCAAGTTTGCCAAGTTCCCCGATGAATTTAATGTTGCCAAGCATCTTGATCTTGGCAATGGCACGCTGCTCCTCC
Source organism: Ctenopoma kingsleyae (assembly GCA_032353495.1). Taxonomy (NCBI): domain Eukaryota; kingdom Metazoa; phylum Chordata; class Actinopteri; order Anabantiformes; family Anabantidae; genus Ctenopoma; species Ctenopoma kingsleyae. The sequence continues at coordinate 21,939,918 of JAUBNQ010000025.1, read as the reverse complement.
TCCTCAGAAGTAAGAGGGTTGTCGTGTTTGTCATAGACTGGCATAAAAGAGAAGGAAATGCAGTTAGTGGGCAGGCTATGGTAAATCTGGCAACGTTATGCTGCACCAAGACGGGCACTTACTTTCAACATTTCTGGTGCGGTTTTCAAATTCATCTTGAAGCTTGGAAATCAGCAGTCTTCTGAAGGTCTTAAAAGAAGAAAATTATACTGGTTAGAGTGAGCACAAGAAACACAACAAAGAAAGTATAACCATAAAATCAAAAAGTGTGATAAAGTTATTAGCATGTGTTTCAGTTCGAGGAGTGTTAAAACTAGAATTTCTCACGAGGGGAATGGTGCTTTAGTAACACTGGCAGAGTAGACCAGAAGCGATACTACTGTCACAAAGGCAAAAATAATGATTCAGAAGAATGCAAACAGTCTTACTGTGCTCTGCTTTTGGGTTGTTTGGATCTCAGTTGATGGGCCATCAAAGTTTGGTGCGTCCTCTGCCAAGCGCAGACATAGCTGAGCATAGAGCGAGCTATACTTCGGCTCTTCTAGGGCTTTGTCTACAATCTGAACCACGGAGAGGGAGGAGAGATGGACCACACAGCTCAAAACATGTAAGGTATGAGTCACTCCGAGCAGAGTGCCCAGTATAGAAGAATATGATTCAATTTAACAGACTACTAAAGAACAACAACAACAACGTAACTCACCAGCAAGATGATTCCTTTAAGGACGAGTTTTGAGTCTACGCCCACGTTCAGGAGCTCAAGGCATAGCTTGTCAAACTTCTCAGGCGTGAGTTTGTTGAGTATGCTAGAAAGGTAAAAAAAGTTGAATATTAAATATTATTTGGTGTTCTTATGCAAAATATATTGTTTGGTGAAGTTGAGTGCCCACGTTACATATACTGAGAAGCCAAAAGCTTCATATGCGTTTGTATGCTGACTGGTAGACAAACTCCCAGGTCTACCAATTTACTTTTTTCTTTTTTCAAAATGCTGCACTGGTTGATGTTGAACGGTGTGAAAATACAAATTCATGCTATGGGCTCTTACACCCACTGTCTCAGGTTAGCTGCCACAGCTCCACTAATAGCTAGCGCTAGTTTGAGTGAGGTCACCATGTCACAAAAAGTGTTTTTGAGGGAAAGGAAGATTAACTTTAATTAAAACCATAAAAACAACAATAGTTATAATTACAGGGCAGCAACAGACTTCAAACAGCGTGTTTTTTTCTGTTCATAGTGCTTCCGCCAACTGTTTTCACAACCTGCTCTAGTATGCAGAGTAGGATGGAGGGTGGCATTAAAGTCACGGAAACTCAAATGAGTTTAGTCTCAAGGCTTGAGAAGCTGTTGCGTAAAGAGGTCTTTTAACATGTTTTTTTTACATGAAAATCATGATCTGGTGTCAGTGAGGCCCCAGAATAAAATACAAACCCTAAATTAAGCATTATACGGCCACTTTAAGTAGATCAGTTTTCATTTGACCTTAGTTACATGTAATTATGTACTCGGGTGCTCACAGGAAAAAGAACTAACGACATTCAGATTTAAGAACTCCACGAGGTTTGCTGTAAATGAGAAGTAGCTCCATGACCATGTGACATCTATGATCATATTTACAGGCATTTTAAAAACTGGGCTAAAATATGATTAAACTGATTCAGTAGTGAGATCATACAGCCATCTTATTTGCCACAGGACCTTTCTTCTTCGATAAAGCCGAGCAGTATGGTGACACAGGCTGACCTAATGAGACCCAGGAGAAAGGGTCCCCCCCAGGCATATTATATCAGTAGGACAGAGCTATCTGAACACAGCGAGTAGCGCGACTGTTTGTTAGAAGCTCAGTATTTGTTTAAATTAAACCTACATTTATTACTGCATACTCTTCTATACCAGCTGAGTTTTACAAAAATGAAATGAAATAATTTATAATGTTTAGGTGCTTAAGCACTCACACTTCCAGAGAAAGCTGCAGCATAATTTGTTTTGCTTTGACTAACTGCAACAGAGCAATTAAATAATGATATATAAATCCCCAAGCTTTGTTTACTAGAGATCATTATACACATAGGATTATTAATTAGCTCTTACTGAGAGTGTAACAATCTGTCATAATCTGTCTGAGTTAATGTTTAGCACTGTGACTTGCTGTTCATAAATTTATAAAACACCATTTAGCAAGACAAGACATTGTCCACAAGCAATGGTCAGGAATCCTATGGGATTTCACAGAAAAACAGCACATCTGGCCTAAATCTAGCTCAATTATTGTACTTAAAGTAAAGGTGCAGTAGTTTACTTCATCTCTCTAAGCTCAGACTGCAGAGTCAAAGTCTGCTTCCTGTGGTGGCCGCACACAAATCTACATGCCCCAGGGAAAAAACTGTCATCTCTTCATCTTTTGTGCTTGTAAACATCACCTGACAGAGGGGATAGGAGCTTAGACGCCTGTAGCAAAGCACATACCAGCCTAATGACTTCAGAACTATGCAATTCAGCACTCGGCCCAAACTTAACTTACTCAATCATAAATAGAAAATAGAAATCGTTGAAGACAACTGATAAACTTACTAAACTCCTGATATGGTCTTGGTTGCTTTGGCAAAAAAACTAAAGCAAATAAAACATTTGAGGGAAACTGAAACTTGATGTTGACAGCAGTTAAATATTTTCTTATAAGACAAACATTTACTGATATTTTCCCAGCAAAGAGCTCTTCCTGCAATCCTGAATGAAATGTGGCACCAGAACCTAATTAGGCTGCTCAGACAGGTTTTGTAAATTTTCAAACAATGGGACTGAAATTGTGCCAACAATATTTGAACCAGAAAAGAACATATTGTACAAGAAGGGACAGAAAGAGCCACAGAGTCTTCAACCTTACCCCCTCACTTTCCTGAAGATTGCATCGTGACGCTCTTTTTCGTTGCTGGAGTTGACATCTCGTCTAGTGCTTCGTGAAGGAACCCATCTCTGAACGCTTTGCCCTGGGGTTTTCCCCAGGAACTCGCTATAGAAGTACAGAGAAAGACACTAAGGTTTGGGATATAAAGCAGTCAAAAAATGTCTTTCTCACAAGACTGAGTGCTTTGTTGTCAATGTTAGGCCTTTAAACAGTTTCCTCCTTTTGAACTTTTGTTGTTAAATGATCCCTGAATGCCCGAGTTGATAAATATGCATACACTAGCTGCAGTTGACTGACGACATGTTACAGGACTTCTGGGTATTGAAATCAATTTCCTGGAATTTGGATGCACTAATTAACAAAGTGGTCCGGACAACTTTTTCTGAAGTGGAAAGTCTCTGCAAGGAAACTATTAACAATAGTCACCAGTGCCACAGAACTATTGATTATGCACTACAATGTGCCTTGAGGACCAGGGTTGGGAACAACTGGATTAAATCATTATACAAAAGTGCCCCTGAAAAATGCTTAAGGGCAAACCTGTTGCCGACAGTCTTGGGATAGTGCTGAGGTGCACCCCTACCACCTCCTCCCCCCGAAGAAGCACTGTTAAAACAAACACAAAAAGGAACATATTAGGGCAAATGCACTACTGCAAGATGGTAAGAGTCTGTATCTTTGCTTTGGACAAATATTTAGTAATTGTTCTGCTTCTTTATTGTACTCGAATGTACAAAAGAAAAAAGTAACAGGAGTAGAATCGGTGGCTCAGCAAGGGGAGTGGTCGCATGTCAAATTACGGTAAAGGTAAATATCCCTGGACAAAAAAGCCTGAGTCACCATGGCTGCACAAGACTGATCTGCTTTGGCGACCACCATGGGGTAAGCCGAAAGATTCAGGTTTTTATAAGGAAAAACAAGGTTAAAGCTATTTGTCAATGAACTTAAACTACAACATATAAATTTAAAAGCTGTTAGTTTGGGGAACTCTGAATCAAACTAAGCAATTAATAGGTAATTAGACAATTGGTTTTCAGTAATGATTTTTAGAGATCTCTGTAACACTACATATCATAGGCTTACAGGTCTCTACTGTCACGTTTCTATTGCACCATTAAACTACTAACTTGGAAGTTCGAAAATGTCTTTCACAAAGTATCCAAGAGAACACAACACCTCAATTAAGACAATTTAAAACTTCATCCAGGATATAAGACATCCTGTTGAGGTTTCTCTGTATGCTGCGAACTGGGTGTGACCTGTCATCACCACGCTACAACCAATAGGATAGAAATCCTCTGAAGGCTTATTATGTCTACCCAACCCCCCTTTACTAAAGGTTTCACAAAGATAAGTGTCTGACAGCCATTTTGAGCCTTTCTACATCCTGCTTTGTTCTAAAAGGGCGGAAGTCCCTACCCAAAAAGATGGAAAACCATAGAAAAAGAAAAAAAAATCACCATCATGCTGGTATTTATCTGTACATGCATTGGTCTACTACCTGAAACGAGAAGCACCCCCTTCTGCAATCACACTCTCCACTTTGGCGGCTTGACAATGAAGAATACTCAAAAGAATAAGAATAATAGCAGGGGATGGGGAAAACGGCGCTGGGGAAGAAAAAAGAAAATGCAATTAGTTATTGTACGGAAATGGTTACAAACAAGACAATCTCGGACTGCATTATCAGCTATTACGTACATATTAAACATGGATAATAATATGAGTTACCTAACGTTTCTAAGGACAACAAATGTTAGCTTTGTTACAGGCCTAGCCACTAACGAAAATCAAATAATCAAAGCAAGCTCGTTGCTAAAATCAATTATAGGCGCGTCAAGTCATCCGACGCAAGCGTATTAGTAGATTGTTGCTTAGTTTGTTCGGCACAGTAACGACAAATGCGAGAAAGCTTAAATCTGTGCTCGTCTTTTCTCGGCTACAACAAAGCAAAGGTGCGTCAGCTAACGCTAGGGGCTAACGGTAACTAATTAGTTAGCCTGCTAGGTTGCTAAATCGACCATTTACACAGCTACGTCACGACATCGGTAGGTTAAGATGTTTAGTTAGCACGACAGAGTACCAATGTTTTAGCGGTTGTAAAAGGTTAAATCGCTTGTGTAACTTTGTGTGGAGACATTTGTGCAGTAACACTGGATTACACTTTACTGTCACTGTCTAATCTTGGTGTTGGGGGTCGCTATTAAAAACGTTCGCGAAAACTGGACTAGCCTGCAAACCTAACGTTAACACTACACCGTAATGCAGTGAAACTGGGCAGGGCATCGTGGTTAACTCTTAGCCACTAGCTTTTCTAGTCGACACTGCATGCAAGTTACTGACATGGCTCGGATTTGACATTAAGATTTAAGGCACATTTTATAGTAAACATCGCCATAAATCAAGTTTAGTGGAGCATATAAACTCAAATTACATTTAAACAATGCGTTGCTAGCCGCCTTTTCCTGCAAATGCTAGTTGGAGTAGCTAGGAGACGACGCCATTTTCTACCTGAATGTAAATCAGCTGAGCCATCTGTAAGCTAGGCTATCTGCCGGCTCCTAAGCTAATATGCTATAGTTAGCCTAACCAAGCAAACTGATGTTGGACGTTGGTATCCTTTAGCCTGCTTGCTAGCTAGCAGAAGCCATTTTGGATGAACCGGTGCGGGTTTGTAAGGGACATAAATCTGTCTTACCTTTACCAAAGCAACTTCAGTTTTATATTGTTGTGTGGCAACCAAAGGAGAAATAAAACAGTTACAAAAGAAAAGCGGGTTTTTACAACGGATATCAGGAAGGCTAACTGCAGAAAGATGACCGAACACACACACATCAATCCCCTGCTTGCCGCCTGGCTTGTTTGCGTTAGCTAGCTGCCTTATGGGGGCAGAAAAGTCACCAATTTGCACTGAGCACGTCATTTGTTGCCATGTCAATCCTGGCCAATCACAACAAAGGTATGTTGTAAGGCGGTGCCAGTAACACAGATCATCCAATGAGAGGCACGTTTTTAACAAAAAAGACCACCTCCATTAGTTGATTGACACACAATCTCACATCTGCAGTGAAGAGGAATATACTGGTTATTTCTGAAATTAATGGAGGTTAAGGGGCTAAATCACTATGAAGTGCACAATCAATTACGAAACTATTCTAATAAAAAATAATAATATAATTTACAGAAAAAGATCCCTGATAATATTTATCATAACCAAATCTTTAGGAAAATGCATTGTAAGACATTCAAACCCACATATATACAATATGCTCTTTGAAATGACTTATCACTTTGCTTTTCATATACATTTGCATGTTGTTTTGTGATTATCTCATTATTTCACGATTTAATTGGAAACAGTATATCCTCGTCGACTCATTTCAGCTGTGGAGGATCAGAAGTTTCAGTAAGAATTACTCTCCTCCATTTTTCCAAAGCACATGTAATCATGTTCTGTTTTACAAAATGTCACTTGGAGGTGGTGAAGACACTTCACCTTTTTGATCCATTTGTCAAAGGGCTAACTATCAAGCCCAGTTGCCACTGAAAAACCTTTTTTAGGATAACCATGACCTGGATGACTGAGAATCTTCACCGATATTTAACTATCATTAAGAAACAGGCACAACCTGATTTGACCCACTGGCTTTAGCTTTTGTGTTTAATTCTGCTGAATATATAATAAAATCATAAATCATGTGCAAAAAATTATTAAGTAGATTGATTTCATGGTTTAGGTTACCAAAGTCCTTAACTGATACTTTAGACAAGTTTATTTTTGTGTATATGCAGATATTGATAATATACAAAACAATTTCTGATTGAACACCAGTAGACTTGAACTCATGACTTTTTTTCTGTTTAGTATCCGTTTAGTATAGTTCATCCCACCTGCTGCCTCTGTGCAGATTTAGCTGCTGTAGAAAATATTCGTCCCAGTGCCAATTACAGTTCAGTTTTGAGCAGTTAACCTGACTTTATTTGCACTTCATTCACAACTGCCACGTTTGGAGCTCCATCAGACTAGGCCAAGGGTAAATTGCTGCACATCACTCAGTCTGCTAAGAAGGGCATGGGTCGCGACCTTATCTTCTCCTTGCAGTCAGGAAAATAATTGGGGACCTCCATCACCCTAGACATACCAAATCTCACCCTGGCACTTCCAGTTAAACAACCCTCCACCTCTTCACCTTTCTTTTAGCACTTTTGGCAAGAAAAAAATCAATTTCCACAAAAGCATAAAAAGCAAGAAATAAATTCATGTCAACTTAAAACTACTGTCCATTATGATTACTATGATTAAATCACTTACTTGTGTTGTGGGCACAAATGTAAACCCAGTAAGAGTGTGTGCAGTTTTTCCACTCCAACCCAACAGTACAGCAGCTGGTTCCAGTGATTAGCTTCCAGCTTTCTTGTTCATGTGCAAATGATTGGGTCAAAATAAGCAAGTGTAATGTTTGGTTGAAAGAAACCCTGCAGTTAGAAGGGTGGTAGAGGAAAACACAACAACCACTAAGATGTAGTAAATGACAAGGCATGACTAAGAAAAATGAGTTTTGTCAGTAGATGAATGGTGTGATCAAATAGAAAAGAGTTCACAATATACATAATAGACACTGACGAGAAAGGATGGAGGAAAGGAGGAAGCTGAGAAATAAAATGACATAGGAAGAACATGTCAAACTCATGCAAAAACACATAAAATGAAGATAGGACAGGAAACCTTTTCCTTGCAGGAAAGCCTGTGGTATTAGAATTGAATCACTTGATTCAAAGAGCATGGACCAGCCAGGTCAGATCTGGAATGAAAGTTGTATGGACCATTGATTTTATTGTTTGTACTGTGTATTTTTAGATCCTTCATCTACACCACTGATTGTATGGTGTAGATGGCATGGCTTTTACAGACCACTGAACTCCATTCCAACACGGAGCTCTCTATTCTAATGCAAAAACATGAACTCTGTGTACTGAATGCAGAGTAATGCATGTTGGTAACTATGCAGCTGATACTACCATTGTGAGAAAATTAAATCCACTGATGACTGGTTAAAAGCTCAAAACAATGAGTGGTACGTTTTTTCCTTGTCAGACAGGAGATAAGGTCACTCTTATATTTCATTTTGTGCAAATCTTCCCATTATTTTGTCCACTCACTTTGTAAGCATCACGAAAGTGGTGTGAAGGCAAGGGCCTGAAATTTGTGAGGTAGGTTTCAGGTGTTTAGGAAATGCTCTCTTCTGCTTTAGTTTAGTTACTGGGTTGAGGATGAATTTGAGGGGTTTATGCAGAATACTGCAAAACGTTCTTATTTCGCCCAAAAGGAACGGCATGTTAACCAAAACGATCACAAAGAATATGCAGAAGATACAACTTCAGTGTCTTCAGAAGTTGTTCTACATGACAATGAGCAGTGGTTCTTGTTTCCATATCCTAACTTTCTTTTAAAATCTAGATGCACATGGAAAGACAGTAGAAGTGCACAGACATTTGTTCTGATGTTGAGTGGATTAGGTAGAATCTGTATGCTGTTAAAATAAAACTCCCCATAATAAACAAACAAACAAATCACTGAATTTATTACTATGAAATTAAATATATTACAGTTACTAAAATCAAAGACCACAAATAGTGATGTGTATAAGCATATATAAGTAAAATTACAGAAAAAACAAGACTTTACTAAGAATGCAGATGGTAAAACTTTAAGGGTCCTTAAGCGTAGTTCAATCAAATTTCCACTAGAGGGAAGGACAAGCCTTCTAGATGAGACTTTAAGAGGCTACATTGCCTTTTGCTTCTCTGTCGCTCTGTCCTTGATTAGACTGCATTCTCTGTTCAGATCTTTCCTGAGTCCTATTACTTTCCACCATTGGCTTCAAACCCTGCAGACAAAATACAAGACATGTGCACTGTACCCTTGACAACACTACGTTGTAGCTGTATCTCTCTCCTCATTGTTCTCTCCGCTTCCATCAGGAAAAATTTCATCATGAGGATCTGCAGTAACCCTTCTTATTGCTCCATGAAGATAAAGATCTCTGACCCAATTAGCTGTCTTTATTAAATAACAGTCCACTGGCCCTCATTTTAACTACCAGCCAACCCTCACACCACCCTCAGCCCCTCCGTTTGTGTTTTCAAAGTACAAAGTGATTACAGATTTAATTACCTCAGGACCTCGCTTGCATATCCACACTGATATTTGTGCAGAGCTCGGGGACGGAAACCTCGACTGTGTGATGGTAACTTGGAGCCAGAGTTTTAGATATGTGAGAATAAATCCACACCATCGGTTCATTTTCATAAAGCTTACAATCCACAGTGAAACACCCATCAACAGGAAAACTGATAAATCTTTTAATCATCGAACTACAAGAGTGGGTCAAGCAGTACTATTCCTCTGCTGAGTCTGAGATGGGTAAACCTCAGTTCTGCCCCCTCTCTGAATGCAGTCAAACGTGTTCATTTATTTCTTTTCTGTTGACATCTTTTTTTTTTTTTTTCAGTTGTCGTACAACTGAATGCAATGCAATAGTTTATGCTGCAGCACTTAGATGCCATCAGATTACTGTTTTCATGAAGTCTCAGACAAAATCAACACATGAGTGATGCTGCATGAATTTGAATTTATCAAAGAAAACGTGGCAGTCAACAGGAGGTTAGCATCTTTCGTTTTTTCTGACACACACCTGTTATGTCCACATAAGAACACGTGCACGCGTATCAGACGTATCCACTGTGCAGACCATTTTAAAGAAGCTCAAACTTTGAGTGTAGAAAACACAGATTTCTAATCTTCATATATTCCTAGAGTGCGATGCACTTTCAGCTGGCTCAGAGCAGATATAGATATATAAGTTTAGGTCCCATATGTTGATATACAATTTTTTCCTCGCTGATGAGAATCTTTCCACTGCGGGATGACAGTGAAGCATTTCCCTCATAGGATTTTTGTTGCTAACTGCTGTACTTAAGGAATATTGTAATTCCTGAAATGATTCTGCTGCCATAAATAAAAGACACCACCTGAGCAATATACAGTGAAAGTAGATGAATGGAGTTGTGTCTTCAGTTCAAACTCAGAGTAGCTCTGTCACATACAGTAAACTTCAAACCTTACTTTTATTTGTGTTTCTCGTAATATGATTTAAAGAGAACCTTTGAAAGAAACAGGTACTGTCAAAGACCTCCAATGAAGGCTGGTGCTTAAAAAAAACCCAACAAAAATAAAAACAACAACCAGCGTGACCTTTTCCAAAGACGCATTTATCGCTCAGTGACAGCCAGAGTATGAGTTTTGTTCCCCAGTTTTTGTTGGAATCCAGCTTGAGTGAACAGGTCTGTCTGTGCTGCAAAGGTGAGTGAGACAGTGACGCTGTAGCTTTTTTGTGTGTGCACAGAATAGCAAGTTGTCATTTCTTGAAAGTCATCAAACAGAGGGAATATACTCACAGCTATTTAATTATCTTTGCTACAGCACTATAAACATCATGGGATTGACATACTTTGCACCTCTCTGCACTGCCTATTTATACCAGGTTCACCTTTAACCTGCTCCTCCTCTATGTGCATTTATCCATGACCTTCAAAGAACACAGAAAATATGAATGAAACAGTCCTTTGCTCTCCCCTTGAGATGTGTGTGACCTTTCTTACACATTTCAGTGCCTCTATTTATCCAGGAAAGAGATATTTCAGTGTGGCGCATGCTGTTTCTTCAGCTCCACAAGCTCTGCATTCACACAAAATTCACACCTGAAGTGTCTAGTATGGCCAAACGTCTTGGCCAGTGAGGACTGGGACTAGTGAGAAAAATAATGTGAGTTTCATTTCAACTCACTAAACAGATATTGGCAATGTATGTGTCATTTCGTTGTTTTGAGGTCAGTGTTTGAATTTCAATTAAAACTGAGAGAAATTCCTCAGGTGCACACTGTTTGCAGTGTAGCCTTCTAATCTGTGATCACACACAAAAAGATATAAGATATTTCCTGCAGCTCAATGCAGGGTAATAGCAGGAAATGGGAAAGCAAACATCAGATTTCTAAGAAATTGCTGTTTGATAATGACATTCTATGTCATACAAGGAAAAATCTATCATAGTGGAGGCAGTGGCACAATTTTCCACAGTAGCCTCAATGGACCTTGCTATAATACAAACATAAAACATGTATTTTGAGTGAGGATTATAGCTGTTTGTGTGTTGTTTACTGGGAGGAACTCTGGCACTGCTATCTCCCACCACCTACGGTACACAGCTTCACACCACATATATATTTGAAGTTTATTGAAGGGTGTTCTGGGAAATGTGGGAAAAGGCTAACTGGAACAGAAGTACTCTTAGCAGGTTGTGAGAAAGTGGGCAAAAAAAAAAGAAAAAAGAAGTAGTTCACCCAAAAATAACTTTTGGGAAACACTGACGATCACTCTGAAGATCACAGATGGATGTCTAATATTAGAGGATCTGAAAGTGTACTCTTTTGGTGCACTGGCACTGTTAAACAGTTAGTAAGCACAGTGCTTTATTCAGGCTGAGATGTTGTAATTACCACAGGACAGAGAATGAAGCCTAAATTTTTTGGCATTTACCAGACTTTACCATTAGCACCATTGTGAAGTTGAGTTTTAGCTTTTGTTTTTTTTGTTAACGAGCAGCAACGAGGAAGACAGGAAATGTGGGGACAGGGTGACGGTATGACACACAGCAAGTCCCCAGACAGGCTTGTTGCATGTGTTGTAACCTTTAGGCTGACTACCAGTCTAATCCCACACATTTTTGTTTTAAAGTGGAAATGGAAGTTTGTCCATTCACAACCTGGTGCCGTTTAGCTCAAAGCTCTGCTGTGCTTTAATACAGAGAGTTGCTTTAGACTTTAAGTCGCCTTTTTCTTTTTTTTGAATTGCTACAGAACGCCTTGCAATGAAGTTCAGTCCACTCAGAAACCCTCTTATGTAAATCTGAGGCCACCATCGCCTGCGTCTGCTTCTCTACTTTAATTATGTTGAGAGGTGTTTGATGTATTACGCTGGATATCCTTTTTTCAATATAGGGTCACTAATAGTTGGTATGAGAATGAGCGTAGGCTCTGATCACAAACTTGAAAACAATTGACTGCACACAACCCTTAAATCCTTCCCCCTTGTCCCTGGAGGGTTTTATGAAAAGTCTCCCATTCCCAGGCTGCCTGGCGAGGTGCTGATAAACCGTAGTACATGTGACCCTCTTCACATGTGAATCAATAATGCACTGTGATATCTTCTTTTTAATCTCCCCAGTCAATTACGTTGTACCTGACAGGCTAATCTAAAAGAACGCATTACTGTTTGAGTGGCCTGTGCCAGAGGGTATCGCTCTCCGTGTAAGAAAGGGGTTTATGGCTGCTTGTATGCATGAGAGAGTAGAAATCGAAAGTACATCATATCAAATGTCAGTTTCTACAAAAGATATCTGAGAAATAATTCTCTCTTCATTTGTAAACAAGAGTCCGTGTTTGCAAACTCCCAGTCAATTTCTTGTTCATCATAAGATGGTGATGTGTTTTTTTTGCCTCTAAATGGAACAAGTGATCACTTGTCTTCTCGAGCAGAGCAAGTGTGTATCTCGAGGATAACGTGCAGGAAAATTATTCCACTATAAAAACCCCATACAGTGCAGAGTGACAGGTGGGGATAAGTGTTCTCTGTGGAAATTTCTACATACAAACTTTTCTCCAACTTTTTTTTTTTTTCTTATGAAAGAAACTAAATCTTTGTTTGTTTGTGTTTTTCTCTTCGCTGAGTATCTCTCCGTCTCGGGACTGCAGGATTAAAATATTAGCACTTCCTACTCAAACTCTTCCCTCCAGTTCAAAACAAAAATCAATATGAGTTCCATTATGTAAAAATGTTCAAAGAAACATGGTCCCAAGGGTGAGAGTTTTCTGGTGCATTTAGACATGAGGATGTACAGTACACACCTCTGATAGAACCAAAAACTGCACTTACGCTTACATTTGAAACGTGCACTCAAAACTAAAGCCCTTTTGTTGTTGTTGCTGATTATAATGAAATACTGAAGTATTCATAGAGCATATGTTTGTGTGTGAATGTTAAAGAAGGGGTTGAGGCCCCTGGGCGTTATTGGTGCCTCCACAGAGGTTTTTTTTTATATAGGGAATGTCGCTTTCCATACAGCAAATGCTGAAGGGCTGAGATGTCCGGCCCCTTGATGCTGGCAGTGGAACATATATTGTGGAGAGGTCTTTTATTAACAGGCCACAGTGGGACTGATCTCACAAACAAAGAATCCAAACAGTAAATCAAATAAAGCCGGTTTGGTAAAGCTTTGACATTGAGTACCAATATATTCATGGTATTCTTTTTCCTTCAGTGAACAAAATGAATATTTGTGTTCTCTCTTGTTGTGCTTTAAAAATAATCACTCTCGGCTTGAAATCTGAGCATTCAAATCTGAAACTAAATGTGAAAGCATTGAACATACATGAGTAAATGCTTGTCTCTGAAACGGGTTTACAGAAAGATGGGCTCTTACTTTGGACTTCTGTGGTAATTTTGCACAACGCCAATTACCACGCCCCATCATTTGTGCCATCCAAACAGTAATAGACAGCCTTAAGAGAGCAAAAACATCCGTAAATAATTTCTCGCTATAGAAATGGCAAAGACCACTGAGCAGGAAAGTGGCCTTGCTGCTAATTAAAATGCCGCTGCCCAGGCAGATCCTCTCCCTCATTAAAGCTTTCATTTCTCCCAGGCTCTGAGAAATGTTACGTTCCTGGACTGAGTGGGCATCAAGAGAAGTAGCAGTCAGAGGTTAGGACTAGCAAAAAAAACCACTGAGGCGACTTTGTGGAGGATGACATCCAAAGCCAAATTATGTTAATTTGAGGTTCTGCAGCAAGCCTGTCAAGTCCTCACAGGATCAGGATTCTGGCAGACTTACAGCTAATAGGCAGGACAGCTCTGTGGATGAAACACTGCAGAGTTACTGTTGTACTCTCTTCTCCTCCGCAGACACTGAACTTGCCTGACATTTTTAGGAAAGGAATTATGGTTCATGTGACGTGCATCTGGTTTGCACTTTTGAGGGTTTTTGTAAATGCAGTGATTGGCAAATTATGACAGTTATCTGTGTGACCATATATTCACATTAAGAAAATTAAACTCATTCATTGAATTTTGGTTGGATAGATGCCACAACACAATAGATGATGCATAAGAGCCAGACATCAACATCCTTTGATTTATATTCGAATGAGCCATACACATGAAATTGAATTTCATGTTATCTCCCAAGGGGGGTTTTATTTTAATATTCAAGCACATAAATCAGGGGTCGTCAGCTTCATTTGCAGCCACCCGAGAAAGGTGCAACAACAATGGAGCAAATTAACTCTACAACACTCTGACAACACGTTCAAATTCTCTAAACTAACAAACTGCTACCTGCCCTTTTCAAATTTACACTTGAAAGTGATGTTTTCCTCCTTTGGAAAAAAGCAGTTTTCAGCATTAAACTTCAAACTGGAATAAATGGAGGGTAGAAATGGATGAGGAACTGTCTTTTCCGGTGACAAGATCACTGATTATTGTACTATGAGGACGAACCCAACGCAGAATCAGGGTGAATCACAAATATGCCGACATGAATGTGAAAGTACAAAAGTCAGGTATAAATGAATTTGACTGATATCTAAATGGACACGTTGGTGGTTAACATTTCCACAGTTATTAATTCAAATGGCCACAGACAAGCAGAACCTCATTTAACAATATGAAAGATTTGTCCTGAGGAATTCGTCATTTTAGACCATTTCCCTGTAATGGTTTCCTCAAACAAGCAAATTTGAACTACACTTGGAGCAGCCTCAAGGAGCCCTGGAGGTCCTCAGAGCCCACTCAGGGAACCAAGATTTACTGCAAAGATCCTGCACCCAGTGCTTCAGTTGGCTCACCATAAAAGAGTAATTGTGCCAGTGTCCCTGCACGAGCTTGAAATGTTGGGGAAAAAAAAACAAACAAACTCCTTTCAGTGAATTTTACACTCAATTCATATGGTTCACCTCAGAGGAAGGATACATTCATGCCAACTTCAACTGATCACGTACCTGTATGGCCATATTTTACATGTAGTAATAACACTAATACACATAATACTGTATATGGGCTACATAATGCTATTGTTTAATAGACTTTATAATGTTTTTAAAATAAAATCTCATATACAGTGCGTGTATGGTGACACCTTTGTTGATATTAATGTTCTTTCCCAGAATTTTCCTAGATTTTTGTGAATCTGTTACACAGTCACACTGAAAAGTCCCGGGGAGTACAAACTGAAAAAGCTCACACATAACAACATATAATGGGAATGGGACCAAAAACAGTGTAATGAGGTGTTCACAGCATCTTCTGTATGTGTTTTAATGCT
>JAUBNQ010000025.1:21874301-21887061 GCA_032353495.1 Ctenopoma kingsleyae | reverse complement strand
AACAACCTTAGACACCTCAAATAAGTGCATCTGTGAATCAGACCTGCACAAATTTCAGGAGCAATTGTGGAGCATTCTTTGCAGAACTGCTTCAGCTCAGACATATTCTTTATATTCCTGGTGTGAGCAGCTCTCTTGAAAACAATCCACAGCATCTCTGTTGGGTATGACTGGGCCATACTGCGTGTTCTTCCCAAACCTTAGTTTTACCAGTCCTCAAAACATTTTCATGTTCACGTTCTTGAGAGCAGTGGGTTCCTCAGTTTTAACCATGCACCATGACCTGTGGAAATCCAATGAAATGTTAACCTAGTCCAATGATTTCCTTTAATTTTCTTAATTATCTGAGCACCACATATGAAATTATTTTACTCTCCATTGTACAACACAATATCATTTGCATATTTCTCCCTCAGGATGACAAAGGGGATGAGGATTAATAGTAAAACGACTCATACTGACTTTGAAATGGCAAGTTAAATTGCTCACTGTTGAACAGCAAGCTAAGTAGAGAAATATCTTGTAAAGCACAATGTTCACTTGATGACTTCATTGTTCAGTGCGACCAGTCAACTTGAAAATCACTGCAGCACGAGCAATTTCAGCTTCAATTACAGCCAAATTTTAAGAAGTCAGTTGAAGAAACTGCCTTCATTACGTGTAGTTATCTTTGATGGGCAACTTCAATTGACTCTTAAAAATGGCCATAATGCTGCCATTGAAACACATGCTGCTACTCTGTAGTACAAGAGTACTTGAGGAGAAAGGGAATATTCGGGCTACTTTACAAACAGAAATGGGTCTGTTTGCAGTGTACTCCACCTGAAATTAGGCCAGAAACTCATGCATTTTTCTCTGCTGGGAGCGGCTGAAGAGATGTGCTTTGGGACCATTTTAAGCAGCCATGCTACACGCGCTATTTGCCGTATTTTAGCAGTCATTTGAACTTCCATTTGCATCACAGATGGAAAAACAGGAGTGTTCTCCCTGCCGCTGTCAAGGCTACTTCAAAGCTGGCGAACTTCGCAGATCATGTAAAAACAAACATTTGATGATCTGTCCTTAGAGGGACTCCTTTCAATTATTTTGGCAGCATTTGAAGATGGAAGATGCCATGCTGTCTAGTCTCTGTCTGTGCGTAGAGATTATTCTCATACTGTGTTGTTACACAGCCACCATGGCACATTTGAATTTCAAAGTTTGCTCTTCCCAAGGATAGTTTCTAGAGTGACTTTCACAGAAAGCACTGAAAAGGTATATTTCTTTATTATTATTCACTCAATCGAATCCTGAGAGACATTGTTTGTCACTACCAATTTAGAGCGAGTCTCTTCACATATGGAACATTAAAGCAGGATAAAGTAACTCAGCCTGATCTGTAATCCCGCAGAAAGAAAGAGATTTTTCAAATAACTCTTCCAAACTGTGCTGCTACAGCAAACTACCAAAATCAGATAATCAAACCTGTCTCTTACAACAACAACAACAACCACCACGGGTAAATTGTACAGCTGCCAGACCGTACATGTCAACGCTACTACAGGGTTTCAGAGTCTTGTCCAAGGACACCTTGACATGTAACCAGGAATCAGACCACTGACCCTGCAGTTCATTGATGACTGCACAACCAACTGACCTACTGTCGCTGTTGAAAAGCTCTATACTAAAAACCCATAAACTCAACCTGCTGCTCTTGTCACTTCTCATATGCCAAACTGCAGCCTGTGTGCCAAGAATGTCAAATAGAAAGCTTGAGAGGGATACAGTGCTTGTTAGGCTGTTGACCTGTGAATATTACTCCTGAATCCTGCCGCCTGTGGAGTTCGGCGAAACTTGCAGCTGCAATCTGGTTAAGACACATAACATTTAGTGTTTTTAGTATCAATAGTTACTTGGCATTTTGATTTAAATGCTTCACTGGCATCGTTTTACTTACTGCATATGTTAGTATGTCCTGAACTCTGTGGTCTGAAAAATACCAACACTCAAGTGACACTAGAAATAGTTGGAAATACTTGTGGTATTGGACGTCTGCATGTAGTACCTACTCTGATCGGAAAGGAAAACCCCGACAGTAGTTCTAGCTGTTACAGCTGTGTTACATAGCCAGTAAAATGACCTTTGCAGTGCAGTTATTTCACACTCACATTCATTTTAATGCTAATTCTTTTAGTTTTATTTCTTCAATATCATTAAGACTCCTTCTGTTTTTCCACATTTTATTCTTGCCATCTGCGCTAAACACAGCCTTTTTTTTTTTTTGCAATTGTATTAATGTAACTTACAGTAAATATATTAAATAAGAACTTCAAAAGATTCTTATGGATTCAGTGCTATCCTTGGATTCAACAAAATGCTACTGAACCTCTACATCAAAGGCCTTGTGATGAATGTCAGGTGGCTCAGCAAAGAGCTGATATGCACCACTGACTAGGAGCAACATTTGCCATAATTGGGAAAATAGCCCTGCATCCTCACACCATGAAGCCACATCGATTTTCTGTTTATTCATCCCTCTGTTCCTGAAATTCAGCAGTGCCTTGGCTGCAAAGAAGTAGCTCCCTGAATCTCTCAGCTCCTGTGGGAGCAGCTGTGTTCTGAGGAAGTGATGTTTCTGAAATAAACAGGAGCCAGTGTGAATGTGTGTCTGTTAGTACGTGCTTGTATGCACACTATGTGCCCTGGCTTCATCTGTCTTGCTCTTCATGTTAAGGGCAATGACTCATGCTACAGCAAGGGCCAAAAGACAAACAAGGCACAAGCTGGAGACCACCTGCCGGGCTGGAGAGCTGGAGAGCAAGGCGAGGGGAAGTGGCTCTTCCCGACATCCATCTCGGCTCTGATTCATTATCATCTTTATACGAGCAAAAGGTTGCCGTCTGTGGATTCTGTAGAAAGTGTGTGTGATGCATTTGTCCGCCTACTATCCCCCCAAGGCTGGGCAACCCTTCCTTCCCTCGCTGCCAACTCTAAGCACTGTTATTTAGAGTGATGCATTTCCCTCTGCCTTCCTGTTGGAGTGGACTCTCCATCACCTACACAAACACAAACTCACTCACACCAACAGGAGAATCACATACACATGCCCACGAGAGTGCATATACACACATGGATGCTAACATAAACAGACACATTAACACAAACCTACACACCACTCAGGTCTAGTGCAGGAACTAGAGCAGACACGTCATGGCATCCAGGGGCAGTAGAACTTTATTTTAGACAGACAGCTATGTCACTAAGGCAAAAAGCCACCCTGACTCTCTCAGGCTGCACTCATGCTGAAACAGGTTAGATTAGATTACAAATGTAAACTAGGTAGGAGGATAGGAGTAACATTTTCTGTCCAAATCCCATCCACTCTACATGCAAATGTAAAATGACTATATCCCGAAATATCTTCGTATCGTTAAACTAGAAATTCTGGTGTGTCTAAGTAATATTCTAATCAGTTCATCCATGAGTCCAAGTAGACATTTGTGCCAGATGATTGTGAAATGAAATTCCCTCCCAGTGTTCCTGAGATACCATGTGAGATGAGTGAGACAGTTGTGAGGTTACAGTTATCTTTAAACTTTCGTCACCAAAATCTAATCAGTTCATCCTTGAGTCCAACTGGACTTGGTTGACAAATCTGAAGAAATTCCCTGAGTGTGAAGATTATCGCAGAGGCACAAGATTGTATTGTTCACAGTATCAGAATTGAGGATAATTAGTGTGTAGAGTCATAAATAAAGGCTTTTTTAACTTTTTCAAGCATGGTCCTGAAGTACTGTAACTGTTGGTCCAAAACAAATATGCCATGTTTCATTAATGTCTCTGGGACTTTTAAGCGTTCCTGTCAATTCATATTTGTCTCATGTGTGGTAGCTGGAATAGAAATGGATAGTCACAGTGAGAATTCAGATATGAGTGGAAATTTGGAGCAGAGCATGAAGGCCTGTAGAATGAATCTATCTGTATTTGTTCCACTCTCATTTTCTGTTCTCCATCCCTCCATCCTGTCCTGTGGAGGAGCCTCACCTCTCCTCATGCAGTCTCTCCCATCTTTATGGACTGATTTTTCAGGGTCTCTGGCAGCCAGTGAGATACTCAGAGGGATCCTCCTTTAATGCTTCTGCAGCCCAACTCCATAATTTCCCAGCCAGTGCGGCCAGGGGAGCTAAAGCGCTAAATTGCTGTCTGGAGATATTCAGTGGCTCTTAAAAAAAATAATAAAAAAAAGAACTAAAATGTTCTTGTGCAGGACTGCGCAGCCCAGTGTATGTTTAATTCCTGGTTAATCAGCGGGGAGCAGTAGCGCGTGTAAGCAGATTAGTCTGACCCGTATTCATCCATAGCAGAGCAGATCAATGTCCGTCCATTTTGTTGGAGGAGATCACTGGCATGTGACTGGCTATTTAACTTGTAATTTACTTGTCCATAAGATAAAAAAAACTTAACGTCCCATGTATTTTCATTATATTCTGGTATAATTTCCTCAACTCCCCCCTGAGGCTGCAGCCTTGGGGTGTGACAGCAGTTTTCTTTGTGCACATTGATGCTGTCTGCTGTGCACTTTGTATCTCCAAAAGGTTGTATTTTCAAGAATGAAAAATAAAAAGTATCTCAGAGCAAGACAGTTTTTGATTTTTTTTTTTTTTTTAACATTTGACTAAGCGTTATGGGTTCTAAAAGGGTTTCATAAACCTAAGCAGGTCAAGAAAAACAACACATGCACATGATTGACATAAAAAACATAAGATAATAAATTAGAACTGAAGTGTCAAAGTTTTCATACAGTAACAGTAATGTAAATGAGTCTCTTATCTCATTTAGGATCATGCACTTGACACAGGTCGCACAGTTTTGCTTCTCTGTCCATTTACTGTACCATGTTCATCAGTTTGTCCTTGATTTTACGGGGTTTAAAAGTATTCAGAATATAACTCAGGATCTGCTCACTAATGATCTAACAAAACAACTTGAGTCTCAATGTTGTTTTGCTCATTATTATAAAAACTGAAAGCATCCCAGTGTTCTTTATAACAGAGTCCACAGAAGCCAAGGACAGCATATATAAATTTCACCAACAAAACAACCTTTCTGTGCTTTCTTTATCATTTACATAAATCCTCATTTCATGTGAGGTAGGTAATTCACTGGAACCATCTAAAGGAACAACAAAGACACCCATAATTGTAGGCATCTGGTTAAAGAGCCATTTGTCTGAATATCATAGCTCTGAAGACCTCCGGTGAGTTCACTTGTCTCTCCCAGAGGCTTGAAAGTCCTCAGACCACAGAGAGCAGAAGATGAATATACAGAGCTTTGCCAAGTTACTTTATTCTACTTTCATGCCTCTTTGTGCCAGTGTTACCAAAAATAGAGCTGTCGCATTTCTTTTAACAGATGTTTTTATCCCATGAAGCAGACCAACATGTTTCACAAACAAAAAAGCAGCCCTGAGTGGTACGATTCTAGTCCTCAGAGATTATAACCAATGGATGAAGCACAATATGCATGAATATGATTAAAACCACTGCAAGTAGCTCGGGTCAAAAGTCGTTTCACTTGGCAACTGAATATTCATCAATTTCACCCTTAAACCGTGCAATGATTAATTGAACCTCCAGTGTGATTAAAATATGAATGAGTTCCTTTCAAAGCCTAAACTCTTAGGGACGGCAAATCCAAACTGAGCAGTTCATGTTTAATGCATGAAGCACTTATTAGTTTATCTTAGTGAGACCACTTTCTGCTTCCAGGTGTTCTTTCCTCACCGCATCCTCACCGAATGTTCAAGTTTTCGATCCTAAGATTTAGTTCAGATGTAGATTCAAGCTTTTAACGAGTCTATGTTTCCTTTGTTCATATCGTTACACTTTTCTCTCTTGTCAGGTCTTTTGAGAAGTAAAGAGAAAAAAATCTGTGACGCTAATGAGGGGAAATGTGTAGCGAGTGCCATGTCCGGGAGAGCACAGACACTCCCTTATTGCCCTGGGCGTTATGTCTCGGCCCAGTTGTGCAGCCAACCGAACTGTGGTTCTGACCCATTTCCTTAGCTCATCCGTCACACTAAGAGTCCTGGCAACTCCAATTCATTTCCCGTGAATCCCATTTTTATTCCTCCCAGGCTGTTATGTCATCATTACAGACTTACCTGTTCCATTGTGCTGGAAGCAGCAAGGCTGCATTTGAATATTTCATTATGGCACAATAATACTTTAAACATGCCACAGGATATGATTTATACAGGTCACAGGAGACGTTCACACATTTCTGTGCCTCAGTATAATTGCCGAAGGCTGCGATCAGTGACCGAACATGCACGTGTATGTTCTTTAAATGATAAATTATCACTGTCTTAGAAAGGGTAAATTCACCCTGAACACCGTATCTCTTGTTCTTTGAGCAGATGACTGGTCAAGTAGAAGAACATATGGATTTGTCACCGTTTTAATCCTGCAAACCTGCTGCTTTTGGATTTGTTTGGAGAATGTAGAAATGGGCTTTGTATTAATTTTCCCTCCCTCTTCAAATTGACTAGGGGATCAAGGGGCTAATTCAGCCCTTAAGAAGCTACACTTAGACACAGACTCCCTGAGAGCCCCAGGAGAAGTCATCCATAAAGCACACATCAGCCAGCGGTTAGCTACCCTGTCCCCTCGCTCCAAGAACATCTGCTGAAAGGAAAGAATGGATCAATGAATAAATGAATTCAGTTTATTTCCTGGGAGGCCAATCAAAACAGAGAAAAAAGGTGACAAAAAAAATGATAATGTTTCAAAAGAGGATGATGGTTGAATGCACAGCTTGCGGTCCAACACACGGCTTCCTCTCATATTTCTCATATTTGCTCTAAAGGGAACCTGACTTTAACAGAACAGCAGCAAATGTGGGAAACTACTGCCTTAATTATTTAAACTGCAGTTTAAAATTGTATGATGTTGCTTAAATTCAATGAATAACAAATTTGTGTAACACTACGGAAGAATTAAAATAGTTCTTCTCTGGGTTGAGTTCATATCTGCGTTGTTCAACTGTTAAAAGCTATAAGAAAACTATTGCAATTGCTATTGAGACTGACAACAAAAATGGGCATTGTCATGTCTAATTTTGAAAAAGCCAAAAGAGTTAAGAGTGTTTTAAGTGTTATTGTGTAAGTGTGTAGCTTTAAGAAACTAAAACAGTTTTGTCATGTTGTCTTACAAGGCATAAACTGTGTCATGATCTGGTTCCCTACAAACCACTCACAAAACCACAATCTTCACCAAACCTGAAGCTGTAGTGCTTCTTTTGTCTAAACCCAACCACACACGGAACTAAACCCAGGTCTTTGGTGTAACAGTCCCATTTCTCCCTGTGCAACTTGATTTCTGTTCACTTCATTCTTAAAAAAAATGGAATATAAACCAATTCTTCCAGCTGACTGAATCTGTTCTACTATTGTATTGTTTTCACAGTGGAGCCTAATATTAACATGTGTGACTGAATCAGTAAAAGAACACAGGCGACACCACACCTATGAATAAAAAGGCCCATTGCTCCTTTGATAACATTTCACAAAAAGATACACAAGACCATCCCCTATTAACCAAGAGATAATTCAGATTTTATAAAGTAAAATCAAGTGCCATTTTTCTGTCTATTTAGATTTTTAAACAAGAATTTGACAAGCAATCATCAGTGTCTGAGTTGGTTTTATCTCCTGCTCATTAGCTTGACTTGAATTCAAAATGTGTTGACTATTAGCAACTGGTTACAGAAGGAGCTGATTGCCCGGGGGAAACCCACACTGACTGGGTGGTAAGAGGTTCATTGGTCTTTCTCAAGGACACTTCAACATGACAAATGGCTCCTGATGGACGGATTATTGTTTTTTTTGCGGGAACCAAACCTAATACAGTTTGGTTACTGAGGCTTGGCATGGCTAAGGTTAAAATTAAACAGTTTCTTTTCCCCAATCAAAGTATCAGATGATTAAAAGGAATGATTCCCTATTGATTTCCAGTTGGAAGCACTCAGAGACATGTTTTGTTTATTGCTATTCTGCAAATCAGCGGAGCACGGCGGGAAGAGAGAGCAATTACAAATGCAAATTCCCAATAAGTGCCTGGAAGGTATGTTGAAAGGTCCTCCAAAGGATATAATTACAGCCTGGCTTGATTACATTTAGAGGGAGATGAGGAGGAAATATTCTTGAATTATTCAAGCAAACAAAAAACACCCTGCAAACACACACAAGAAGCAAGTATTAGTATCAATCTGACGAGAATCTTTGTCTTCACCCAAGAGATCGACATCACAGGGGACTGAATATAAAACCTGCTTTGTTTGCTTGCCTGAAGCGTTACCAGTGATTTCTCTCAAAACATTTGCTATTCCTCATCAAAATCCGATTTCCAATCCACTAAAATTATATCTCTTTTTTTTCCACCACATAATGAAGCTGAGAATGGAGATGTGAGGCCAGCAAGGCACATTATACGTTTTTTTATTACGAGCTTCTGACATTAGCAGAGATTAATGTGGAGTGGAGTCGTTGATTAAACTGCACTCTAACTGATCTGATCAACCATCTCTTTAGTGACTGAATGAAGTGAGACAGAGAGAAGTGGCTCGTCGTCGTCATACCATAAAGACATCCCACTTTTCTGTAAACTAAGACGCCCACCTGACAAACAATCAGCGCCTCAGTAGAAATCCAGAAGAGTATGTGAAATGTTAATACACAAATTTACCTTGAATGATTGTGAAATAAACACAATTATTACTTATGAAGCTTACGATTTCCTGTAAAAATAAATATCACATGGCGCAAAAATGTGATGAACAAAGTGAGACAGGTGAGAATTAGTATTCTTAATAGTTTCATGAGATGCTTTTATTACAAATGTTAGAACAGGTTTGGTAATTTCAGAACGTGATGCTTAACCAGATTTGTTTTACTCTCACTTAAATTACAGTTGATTTAAATCTTGATTGCTTCTTTTCCCAAAGTAGAATTGTAAGAATCTGAGTGAAGAAAAAAAAAAAAAGGAGGGGTTTTTAGGATATATATGGCATCATAGGTTTCAAACAAAACATGTATATCAAAAATGAAACTCCAGCAAAGCAAGATTCTGTCAAGGTGAGTTCCGTTATCCTCATTTGCATCATTCTCATCCTTCCCTGAAGAAACACCATTCAGAGGAGGTGCAAAGGTGAGTTGTTCAGATGACTCTTTGTACAAAGTAGTTTGTCTGAGGCATACTTCACCCCTCGGAGGCTCTTGCATTTGTGCTTAAAGTTAAGGCTCGGTCTTGTAGGGTTCCCTGGGTTAAACACTAGTTTTAACATCTTAAATTTTTTAAAGAGTCTAGTCTCCTTGTTTTGCTGCTGAAATTGCTTGTAATGTTGTAATGTTCAGCCCTACAAATCTTTTTCACAATATAACGTTGCCATTTATACTCCTCTTCGGGAACTGTACCTGATGGGTACCTAAATGCAGCGCACAGTATCATATTTATGGTATACAACGATGGTGAGGAACATGGGTCTTCTAGTGGATCACCCTGTCTGGCTCAAGTTTTGACAACTTTGGACTATACCATCTCTGGTTTGTAGGTTCTGAGTGATGAACTGATGACGCATCAGTCAGTAAATTGTATGTATAAAAAAAAAAGATAATAAATGTAAAACGCAAAGCTGTTGTTCTGCACAGTATTAACTCTGTGAGACAAGCACAAAGCTGATTGTTTTGTTAATGCAGAATACATTTTTTATCTATGCATTGAGTCCTGGTGCCAGAGTGGTGAGATAATTTCATTTGTTTCTAATTTCGTTAATGCATTAGTCTTTTATACCTTCCTGCCATTTAGTTCATTGCTAATTTTAGAGAAAATGTCAAAAACATTCCTGAGATGCATCTAAATTAGGATTTCAGACTTCAAAAGGAAAAGATGGAATTGATTAATGAAGCACCTGCTAAGTTGTGTAAATCCAGAGCCATGCTATTTCAAATGCCTCATTAATTATGACGTGGAAAGTGGAACTCTGATCACGCCTTTTAAGGAGAGGAAAAACTGCACGACTCATGACCCTTCTTTAATACCTATTTCATTTTGACACTGTCACTAATGTTGACAGTCACAATGTCCCGACAGCCTAGGGGAAATTCAATTAGTGGGGAAAAAAAATTAACCACCTTCCAGTTATACTGCAGAGCAGGAGATAGCATCCTTTAATTTCTACTTTTCACATGTACTCAACAAAAAGGTGTCCCATATGGATGAGGAAGTGGGAAAGATTAATCCCTGTGACTCTGTGACCCATTTGGAGTAGTGTGTCTGCATGTGACTGAAGAAATCAGTGTGACCTTTGGTGTAACAGTACGAATGCAGATAATGACTCTCAGCAGGGAGCCTGGAGTGTAAATTAGGGCTGCTTTTCATTTTGTTATGGAGCATAATCAAGACTCTGCTCGTACGCCTCTGGATGGAAATTAGCTGGAACGAGGCACTGAACTGTGAAGGGCTGGGGCATTATGAGGACAGGTGCTCGCTCATACAGATAAACCAACTCGCTGATACACTTCCCATGTGTACAGAGACACACTTTTTCCACTGTGGAACACACACATATGTATTTGACCTATGTTGTTCAACAGATTTGTTCATCCAAAGCAACTTTCAGATCTTCTGAGCCAAATAGTCAAAATGCTGTTGGTCCTCCAGCTCAGTGGAAGAAAATCTGCCTGCAGCTCAAGAGGTATCTGGTTCAAACCCAGATGCCCCCTCAATCAGATTTTGAGGAGCAGCTGTGACTTGGTCGGTTAAGCATTCATTCAGCTCCTTGTTCTTCCTAGCCACATGTCAAAGTGCCATAAGAGGGGTCCAACACACTGAACCTGAAACACTAGGCAACTGTGAAATCTGTTCAGTTTTCATATGTTGTATTCTTAAAGTGAAGCGAGATCTAAGTGAAACGATGCTTCATCATCAACAAAGATGAAGAAGCACCAAGAATAATGGAGGTTTTAAGAAAGCTGGATACAACCATCCACTAACACTCCAAAAACTGTACCACAACCATAATATAAAGACATATTACACTGAATGTTAACATAACTTCAGTTTGTTCACAATAAAAATCCACATCTAAAAAAAAAAAAAAAAAAGGTATATGACAGATAATCCCAGGGCTGTTTGCTAATGTTGTGGTTGCACCCCAACTTCTGCGTGTAACTTAATCAAAGGTAACTGACCCATGGCATTTACACAGGCATCTCTCTGGCTTTACATCACACTGAATAAATATTAGACAAGCTGGCTGCTTTCTTACTTTACTCACAAGCTGTTTTTCGACTTAGTTTAACTTTAACTCTTCAAGCACTTTACAGAGGTCAGAGCCACCGTACTGCAATTAAAATGTTCTGTGGGAGGTTTTTATTATGCTGCTGCTGAAAAAGAACATTAAGTTTTAGTAATTATAACAACAATTTATTCAAACCTTGTCTTGCAACATCAGCACAGTTTTGATATAAACTGGTTTCATGGAATCTAGGGAGCCAAAACTGCTTTTAAAATGGCGGCGTGAACTGTCAGTTCAAGTTAAATCTGCGACTCCCAGGTGTGGAATAGTACGAATATGTAGCTTGCTGAAAAGAGCGTGTGTGCTCTGCAGACTTTAAAAAAGGATAAATAAAGATTAAAGTAAGGCAGACAGATGATAAAACAACACAGATTTAAAGAACACACACACACACACACACACACACACACACACACACTTATGCACATCACTTCCCTCTTATCAGCTGTCAATCAAGAGCAGAACCTCCCTCCTTGATCTGCCACAGACTTGCCAAGGATCAAATGTGCTTACGAGCTGTCCTGCTTTCAGCACCAATCATGTCTGTGTATGTCCCAGCATCTGACACCAGCGTCAGACCAACGCCCTGAGCTTCTGCTTTTTCACCGCATGCATCTTTGCTGTCCCAATTTCCAAACACCAACCTCTACACTCCCCCATCTGAACTTGTTATGCTGCTCATTCAGCCAACTGCTAACTGAGCCTGAAACTATCTCGGCTCTGCGGTTACAGCTGCCCATCTGCACCTCTTTGCCATTCACACGCACGAGGGCTGATTGGGAAGAAGGAAGCGTATTCTGCTGATGTTCAGTCATTCTCAGCATTCGGGACTGATGTAACTGAGAACATGGTTTATCTGCTTGCCTGGCAGCATGTTACTCAACAAGGACCTAGAGATGTTGTGTTACCTAAACTTACAGTGTGAAGCTCTTACTAGTAAAACAAAGCCCTTTGTCCCTCCTTTCTGAGATGATACAAAAGCTGAGAGGTGCACAGAGCACAATAGAGAATCTTAATAGAATTAGGTTTGAGTTCTATTCTTGGGCAGCATGATTCAGAGGAGCAAATTTTAAACTAATGACGGACTGCTGAACGAATCTTAAACTAAGGATCTGTGACATAAAATCAGACGCAGACTACTAAACAGATTTGTTAGCAAAAAAGACTGAACAACAGATATATCACCAAGCCCTCAGGTTCATCACTGGGCAGTGAAATAATTCGGCATAGTGGCCAAGCCACATTACTGCAACTTCTGCGCTGATCACATGATGCACACTGGGCCAAAATTTTTTTTTTCCCCATAGAGAATCATTGCAAGAATGCGGCAGCTATAAAATGGTGAAAATATTTCTCTGTGTAGCACAAACACCACAGTTTTTTGCATCATGTTAATTTTATCCATTAGTTCCAATATCTTTTAGAA
>JAUBNQ010000025.1:21842836-21852955 GCA_032353495.1 Ctenopoma kingsleyae | reverse complement strand
TTGATTGCAATTACTACCTACAAACAAGTATAATTATATAGAAATGTAGGTTTTTGGAGACAGAGCTGCATAGTGACAAGATTCTGCAGTTCATCTTAACTTTAGCTAGTTTTATAGTTTCAACTCATATTGTACTTTGCCTCTATGCCCAGTGCTACTGGTTTGATTCTCTCCCACTGATCTTTTTAAAGTCTGTTTTTACAGCACTGACAAATGCATTGTAAACTGTCACTGTGAATGTAACTATGCATTTAGCAGCTACACATAGAGCCAGATACTTAATTGCCCTCAGGAGTTGATGGAGACCAAAGCAGAAACATGAACAACTGCAAATGAATGCTGATTAAGATGCAACTGTGTGAGGTACTTTGTTGTACAATTTAAATGAACCTTGTCATGGTGTAAAACTCCTCTTTCTTTATCTAAGAGTTGGGTAACCTGGTACTCGAGTGCCACTGTCCTGTTTGTTTTTCAACTGTCCCTGCCCTACTCACTGCTAATTACCTTGGTCAGGTGTGTTCAGTTAATTAGAAGCTGGAACATACCACATCACTATGTCTTTCACCACTCCACCCTCATCTGCGATGGTATCTCAGATATCCCTGTTATAGAAGCATTTGTTTCTGTCATGAATCAAATTTGTGCTTTACTGCTGTAACAATGTCATTTCGTTACTTGGGATCAACAGTAAAAATTAGTCTTATCTTAAACCTTATTCTACATATCCAGCAGCTACAGTAGTCAGATGCATCTAAAACTGCAACACTGACCTTTGATGTATACGATAGTGGAGTAAAATGAGAAAGTCCAGTTGACTCAGAGTACCTCCGAATTGTACTGACGTGCAGCTCTTGAGTAAATGTATACATCCTCCACAGATGTCTACTGGGAATGAGCAAGATTAAGAATATATAAA
This sequence comes from Ctenopoma kingsleyae, assembly GCA_032353495.1. NCBI lineage: Eukaryota > Metazoa > Chordata > Actinopteri > Anabantiformes > Anabantidae > Ctenopoma > Ctenopoma kingsleyae. Next base: position 21,852,039 of record JAUBNQ010000025.1, on the reverse strand, counting down.
TGAACTCTCGTCGTTAAACTAACATTTCCACACTTTCTTCACCACTGGCAGCCTTGATATGATTTATGAAACTACATTTAATGGACAATTGTGAGGAACTGTGCCTGGCTTGCTTTGTGTTTCATCTGTTCCGAAAATAAATGTTCAGTTCAACAATGATGTATTGCTAAATGTTTTAATGAAGGCATTTTTATGCGTTGTTATCCAGGAAGCTCCTTCCTGGATAATATTGGGAATATAAAAACATTTCTATTTGGGGCATGAAAACACCATTTCCCATCTGGTATGAGCTCCCATCACGATTATGTGCTGGGATAGGCTCATATTACCCAGGATATTCTATTTAATGTAATTTTTGTGGTCACACTAAGTTCTCTTTCCATAATAATATCCAGCGCATTCAGTTTAATTATGTGTGCTAGAGTACTTGTGATCAGGATATGAATATGCATATAAACAGCTTAGCCCAAATATGACCTCAACTGGAGCCTGAGCTGGTATCCACAGTATTCTCTCTGTGTGACTGCGTTCGTTGGTGCAATGTCATTTTCATGATCAGTTTTTCTTAATATTCCCAGCGTGGACACGTCATACAGACGCATACATTTTTCCACACTGCATCTTTCTTTCACACTGATTAATGTCTTGCTTCATGCTTACTGCATCAAAGTGCAATTTCATGGCAGCTTAATGGCTCTGGTTGTCCACTTTAAACATTATTCTACATATATTACACTCTAAAACTATAAAAATTGAATTCAAAATGTGACATCTTTCTTTCTGCTTTAATCAGAAATCAATTAAAGTGTGTTTAAGAAATGGCAAACGTGAAGGAAAAATGTAGCCTATTCACATTAGTCAAAGTACTCTAAAAGTATTATATAGACTTATACTAGTGGGTTATTATTAAGAATACATTAATATATAACACTGTTTTCTGCTGCACAGTAGCTAAACAAGTTGGAGCTGATAATTTAATCTATAAGGGTGCATCACGTTTTATAGGTAGATTTGTATGTGACACCTGTGACGTAACTAATGGAAGTAAAATGGAGTAAAATGTGCAATGTTCACTTTTGGAAATAATAATAATAATAATAATCTGTATCACATAGTTTCATTGAAATACAAAACAAACTAGCAAAAACCCTGTCTGGGAATGAAATACAGACCAAAAGAAAAATGGCTAAGGATGAGGAGTCCAAGGTTTCTAAGATTTCTGTGAGGCTCCTGTCAACCTTGAAGGTTGTTTCAATTTCACTCTTCCTGTTATCGTGTCTTTGACAGAACACAAAGGCAACAAAAGCCTTTGAGAAGAAACCTTTATTAACTTTTCTACACCCCTATTAGGTCTGGATTGATTTAAGGAGGTAGGCTATAATTTTTACAGACTTTGTCAGTGACCTTCCACGACACCATGAGCATCCTGGAGCAACCTACATTTTCAAACTTGTTTATTTTTTTTAATCTCCTCCCTTAAGGTGGGTTGAACAAATGGATGCCTCTAAAATCTTCTCAGCATCTCTGGGTTTGAGGGTTACAGCCTTTAAAGCACTCTCATCTTCGGTTGTATTTTAAATAGGATGCACTTTGTCTTGTGCTGACAGGTGAATCCTGGGATCTGACCGTCTGTGCCACGCATGCACTGCTGGAGCGCACGAATCCAATCGCGCCGCCCTCCTGTCCGCCTGCTGCCGGGAGGAGCAGAGGAAACGGGCAGACCGGAGCGCAGCATCGAGCGTCACGGTGCCGTAGGGATGTGGCAATTTCGACGGCAATTTTGACAGCTAGAAATCTCCCATGAAATTTTCAAAGTTTGTCTTCTGTGAGAGCACGAGGTAAAATAACAAAGCAAAACGTGACAGGGTGGAAAACGAATCGCGAGGAGCTGCATCAGCCGCTGCAGACATCTCCAGCGGTGCCTGCCCGGCTGCTCGGGCTGTCGTGCGGGATCGCGAAGCGCGTCGGAGCCGGCGTCCCGGCCAATCTAACCGCCAGGAGACAGGAGAAGGAAGAGGAAGAGGAAGAGGAAGGAGAGCGGTCCACTTCTTCAGATAGCGCCCCCCGCTCCTCCTCCTCCGCCACCCGCGTTTGGACCTCCGCAGCACCTGCTGATGTGGAGTGGAGGTGAGTGCCGATGTGATGTTTGCGTGGTGTTGACTAGCTTGACACAGAGTTGAGGTGATGGGTGCTGAAGGACTAACAGGTAAGGCCACGTGGTTCAGCGGATGGCTGAAAGCTTGTTGTGGTTCTCATCTTAGCTCTGCACAGCGCGTCACCGAGACGGAGCAGAAGTCACAACTTTCTGCACATTGCATCCTCCCTGGCTGCACAGGAGCCACAGCGTGTCAGACATCATCAAAAATGCAAAAAGCCACACTCAAGTCTGTTCATCCCAACAGATGGTTAACTATAACCATGACTTTATAGCTCAGCTGAAGATCCAACACAGAAGGAGGCATAGTCTTTTTTTTTTTAATGAAGCCAATGACAAAGCCAAATAAATACACCTGAAAATTAAGTTGACACTATCTCTAAATAACTAAGTACAGCTGTAAGGAAAAAGCAACAAATCTGGACAGAAAAAAAGAAGCATGTTGCAGAGTTTTTAAAAATCTTTAATTCAATATATTTAAAATTAAATGCATTTCCAAACTCACGTATTCACAATATGACAAAAGAAAAATCATATCTGAAATGAGCTTACTTCACGGATGCTGAACTGAAACTGTAACAGTAACGCATCACCAAAGGCATACATTGTCCTTAAAGTCGCTGAAGAATTGCATCATCTGCCGAAGCCGCTCGTGTCCCGTGGTGCGACTGACAGCTCCATGGCTCATCTGAAAAGCCTGTAGCAAAACAGCAGCTCATTACAAGTGCAGTGGCTCGGGCTTCCTCTGGCAGGAGGCTGCTGGCTCATTAGGGGTCACCGAGGGGCGAGTCTCCCACTATGAGCCTCAGCTTGTTACCAGAGCGCTCTGTGAGACCGCTGCTATTCGGAATTAATTCATGTTCACTGACAGATTGGAAAGATAGACTTACACAAGTCAGTAAATGTATCTGTACTGCTGAAAACTCACTGTTGTGCTGATCACATGTATTTAGTATAACGGCAGCGAGAACTGTGTGTGTGGACAGACGCTGGTTGGATCCTTACAACAGAAAGTACTTAGTAGGACACCTAATCAATTATTTAAAAAAGACTTGGGCTTATGTTCTGCAGTGGAAGCTGATCCTGACTGCTCGAATCGTCAGCGTTTACTCAAAGACAGAGGTAGGAAATTCATCACTACTCAATGTGCAATATTGCAGGTGTGAGCATTCTGTTACACGCAGCTGTGTAACACTACATTCATTTATATGTAGGGGGAAAAAAAGCCTGTTTGAGCTTCGGTAAAGGCACGATCCCTCACCAGCTTCTCGTGCGTGATGCTGTCAACCAACAACTGTTGGTTGCTAACAGTCCCATTAGAGGTAATTCGACCCAGCTTTCAGCAGCAGCGAGTGAGAATTACCCCTGACTTGTTTCAAAAGAGAAAGCATCCTTTTACGATACAGTACATTTATACACTGATCAGCCACAACATTAAAGCCACTCGTTGGGGTTGGCACAGGAGAAATGTAACGCTGGCCATGATGGACGGGTTTCAGAGAATACAGTGAATCTGCTGCCAGCTGATCGCCATGCATCATACATGCTGAATATCTACCAGTATGTCCCAGTGCAGTATGAAGCAGATGAAAGTCTGTACAGTTTCCTACATAAAATTAGCAATGCTTTTACATGCATTCACAGTGTAAAAGTCATTTAAGTGAAGCAGTTTTTCTTTAAGCAGAGGTGCTGTTTCCATTGACCCTGCGTGCTCAGGCAGTAAACGTAAAGAGCTCTAGTCCTTTATAGTTCTTCGGTAGAATTACATGCAAGAATGTTTCTGCTGCCTTTGCAACAGTTAACACAGACATTTTGATGAAAATATTGACGTGAAGACATTTCTGCTCGTTATCCTTCTTATTAACCGTACACAGTTTGTGAAGGTTGAAGGATAAAGCTAGTTTTACAGCATAAAAAGTCAGTTTAATGAGTTTGTTAAAAAAAAACGTTCATTCAGTTAATCAGAATGCTGAAATATCACCATCAACAGATTATTTTTAGCCGTTTAAAGTTTTCCTATAATTTGCAGCTGAAAATAAATGACTTAAAGAATCTTTCCATGTAAGATGCACTCATCTTTTAACCGCCTAGAGACACTGATGATTGCAACAGCGGTCTGGGCAGCTACTCAGCTACTTGATTTTTTTCCCGTGAAAGGTTAGACAAATGCCACAAATAATTGTCAGGCTGCCTCTTGACCGTACTCTTCCCCCCAGTGTCTTACCATGTTGATTATCCGAGGTGATGCAGGTCATGAACGCCTCGGCGGCTCAAATCTACTGGGCAGCCAGTGAGCTTTCACGTGAGCTGTGACATGAAGGATGTGGGATGTAAGCGTTGGAGAATGAAGGCTGCTTCAGTGATACTGCATCTGAACTCCGGACTATGTTCAGCCGCTGTGAAGAGAGACCTTAATGCCTGTGTAACTAACTGTCTGAGTTACTGACTGACTAGAGTATGTTTAGCACCGATGCCAAGATTAGCAGATAAAGGCATGAATCCACACTGTACATTCCTGCAGTCACTCATGCATTTATGTTGCCATTAAGTGCTTAGCTGGTTCAGTAAGCATCATGCTGCGAAACTTGAATTTATTTATGAAAAGAGAGAAGACGAGGGAGCTCAGCCTAAAAGTATAATATTCAGCCCCATATGCTCCACATAAGGCTTTCTTCTACTTCAGGGAGGCTCAGTTATAGTCAGGCAAGTAACATGTTTTAATTGAGGTCACCTTGAATGCCTGCATCTCTCCGTGAAGATTATGGAGTTACTGTTATAACCTGAGGTTTCACTGTGGTGAACTCGTTTGTTTTATCACGTGTGAGAATTTTTTTTAAATTTTTTTTTTTGCCACTTGCACATTAGGTCCATTTTCTTTCACTGTTACTTCCATTTTCACTTAAATAAGCCATTTACAAGTTGAGGTGCATTACTGTCAGCAACGTTTGTAGTCAACAACCTCGTCAGCCCCCGCAGATACAATTTGTTCATTTTCTGCTAATGGACGGTAGTCAGAATCCTACTTACAGACTCTAGATGGAAAAGTTTTGATTGTTAAGTGTTAAACAGTCAGACTTTCTACACTTTACGTAGCTGGTTAGTAACAGTGAGATGAATAAAAATGGAGGATTCAGAGGAGAGAAAGTTAAAGTGTATCTGATGATTTAAATAATAATTTCACAGTTTTCACAGAATTCTAATGCATCCTTTATTAAAATGACGATGTGATGACCATCATATTGACTTTTAAGTTTTTTTGGCTGACAGCCTGACGTGTAAATACATACATGTGTTCTCTATGTGCGTCATCTGTTCTGCTCCTGTTGCACTTGATCCAACTGGCGCTGTAATTGAATTCTTCTATTTTTTGCAGTTAGCAGCTAGCAGCACAGTTAGGTCTGACCTGGGATCAGGATGTGGACACCTATTACACTGGTTCTCTTGCTGTGTAGAGAAAGGGAAAGTTTTGTCCACATTTCAACCCAGTTTCCTAAAACTGATGTTCGTATATAACTAAAGAAATACATTTTTGCACGTTGATACAGAACATATGAATGAAATGTACTGTGTTCTCTTTCACCAATCCACCTCAACAACCTCCCTGCGAGTTGCTTTGCGTTACTAAATGTAGCACGTCATTTATTTAAAGAAAAAAAAAGTTTCACCACAACATGATCATTACGTTCACCACAAAAACGTGATTGTGGTTGCACAGGAATGTCGTTTTTAGGAGACGGGGTTGCCACACATTTGAATTAATACATTTTATAATTACAGAAGATAGGTGAATCCTGGATCTGACCACAGGGAGAAATAAAAACAGAAAATGTAGGAGCCTGAAACAGAACTCTGAACTTCTGGGACATTTTTAAGAAGGATTACATTTATGTTTAGGTGATCATTTTCTTCATGTACAGTGTATGTGCTGTACTTTGTATATTCTAACTTTACATCCATTTTGTCTGTTTAAAATCCAAAACAGTATGACAACAGATGAAGCTGCAGCTGGCGGGGCTGTTTCAGTCTCCTTCACTTCTTTTTATGACTCATCTGTGCTTTTAACAGTTCCCTTTCACCCCTAGTGTTTGATTTGGCTCATCTTTTACTTGCTTTGAGAAGGGTTCAAAACCACATTCACAATACTTTAGGGGCAATTCTTTGGAGTGAGAGCTCAAAGAGAGGAGCATCAACTCTCCTCCATTGTTACACACACTGTGTGTGTGAAGCTGATGTGTGGAGATTTAGTTTCCAGCTGTTGGAGAGCAGACGATAGACTGCAGGCTACAGTGATTCATACAACACAGACTGGACTACAACTACGTTCTCAGATCAGATACGTTTGTTATTATGGCTTTGACTGATTGTTCTGACAGTTTTTTATTTAGAGACGTTTGACCTTTTCTCACTTTTATGTAAAACCTTAAGAATATTATTCAAGCACATCAGTAAATAAAGCCAGCACTGTGGACATTCAAATTTATAAATCTATCCGTTCATTAGTTAGACCACTTATCCCTGAGGGATGTTGGGGGCTGAAGCCAATCTCAGCGGACATATTTGTCATGTTTTAAGTTGTGTATTAAAATAAAGAGAAAGCTCACATAAGAAATTAGGAGGTTTTACCAAATAGTGTCTTGTGTGTATCGAAAAACTCAAATTCATATAGCTATTTTGCTAAGTCTTTCAGATGCCATAGCTCGGTTGGCAAAGGTAAAGTACTTGCTGAAAATGTCTCACTAAAGGCTTGAACTCTGGCACCCAAGAGGGTTTAGAAAGAGAATTTTATAAATTAGTTTACGTGAAGAGGAAAAAATAAAAATAATCTCAACAATAAACGCTCCAAATCCTTTTTTCTTGTAGCACCCCTACAGCTAGAGTACTGGACACTTTTCTTTATTCTATAATAATGAGCAATCAATTAATGAAATTAAAAGTTAGCAGCAGCCCCAGACATAGCATGAAATAGAAAATTACTGAGTACCTCAAAATACAGTTTTTATTCAGCATTAAAATGTTCTCTCTCTCCCCTTTCTGGCTTTAGGTCTCATAAAAGCAAAACCTCATCATGACATTTTGATTTGCATGCCTTCTCTGTGCCTTACCTTTTGTCTTGTCTTGTGTCTAATGACTTATTGAAAAAAATTTAAACCAAAGTCTTTCTTCACTCTACAGCAAACAGACAACAGCATGTGAAAGCACTGAGCTATTGGGAGAGTTCAAATAAGACCATTCCACTTAGCAACAGCTGCCCATAACCAAGATAAGTGGTTTATATAGCAGCATCAAGACTGCTTGTGTTCCAAAGAAGAGTGATCTTACTCTCTTCTCTTCATCTTCTGTCTCTGTGGCCGTTTTTCCCTCAGCGTCTCTCCTTTTGCTTTCTCATTTAGGATAAGGTGACTTTCTGCCCATTAGTAGTGAAGAAGGACTGCACTGCCACGGTTCATTGCAGAGTTCACATCCGCACAGACGCACGTGTTTTTTATTGTTGCATCTTTTTTATGGAACACATTAATTAATCGCTCACATAGTACTTTTGTGCAGTCATATAGCACCATAACACCCAGAGGTGGGTAGTAATGAGTTACTTAAGTAAATGTAATGGAGTAAATGTAAGTGTTTGAAAAAAATGTACTTCTAAAAGTAGTTTTACTGCACCATACTTTTTACTTTTACTTGAGTAGATTTGTGAAGAAAAAACGCTTCTTACTCCACTACATTTGACAAGACTCTGCTCGTTACTTTTTTTTTTACCATTTATTCTACCAGAGAGATGTTGTCTAGAGTTGTGACGTTCACGAACGAACAGAATCTAAAGACGAAATTAAAACCATGTAGGACCGCATTTATACCGTATGTATATTTTTACTCTTACTTGAGTAATTTTTTGAATGACTACTTTTTACTTCTACTTGAGTAATATTTTGAAGTAACACTACTCTTACTTGATTACAATTTTTGGCTACTCTACCCACCTCTGAGAAGACCAGGATTAAAGGATTGGTTCACCCAAAGTGCACATTTTATTAAAATTGGTGTATACCTGTGTTGACACATTTTGGTGTAGTCCATATGAAAGTTCTGTTTCAGATTCCTCTTATCTCCTCTGTATTTATGCGGAGACAGAAGTAGAGTATACCACCTGTACATTTTGATACGTAAAGCTAAATTACTCTGCATGTATGCATGTGCAAAAATGAGGGATGCTTTCTACTGATAATGTTGATATTCCAGCACAGGGTTTTTTTTATAAATCATTTATGAAATCTGCATTTTCCACTGTGAAACAAGACTAAAGGTTAATATCACACTGTTAAAAAGTTAAATGGTAATTAATCTTCTGTACTATTACATTAACTTAAATGAGGGAATGAGCAGTTGGAAAATAACATTCAGCATGAGTGACATGCTCGTATTGGTCACAATGATAGATAGAACACTAATTTGCCATTATCAAGCCAAAAAACATGTGCTGGTATTGAATTGTAATGTACTGTACAGTACATCAGAGTTGTAAGAGTCTTCTTGTTGTCTGTAATTAGGACTGTAGAGATGATAATGGGAGCTAATGGATTGTTAGGCGGCAGCACCAAAGTGTCAAACAATCAAAGGAAGATTGTGAATTCCCTTATGAAATATGCATCAATGACAGTGAACCGAAGACCAAAGGCAAGCTGTGTTTGTTTGGAGAACTGGGTGGAGTAGCTGGTTGAAATAGGCTGCATAACCATGCCACATTGCCATTCCCTTTTTCTAAACTTTCACACCAGCTGTTGGTGAAGGCATGAAGCCGCTTTGATCAGGAAGAGGAGGTGCGCTGAAGTTGACGTTGCAGATGTGGACCTGAGGGCGACAGACTGCCTCCTTGCTTATTTATTTATTTTTCATGAAGGAGGTTTTTTTTTTTTTCCTTTTCCTGAAGCTTCTGTTTGCAAACTAAAGAAAAGCCAAGATTTCAAAGTCAGACTGAAGTTTTTATTTTGCAAATGTATTTTTATCAGATGAGACTTAACAGTTGCCATTGTTCAAAAGGATTTCAGTCACCGTT
>JAUBNQ010000025.1:21775152-21812973 GCA_032353495.1 Ctenopoma kingsleyae | reverse complement strand
TCTATCTATCTATCTATCTATCTATCTATCTATCTATCTATCTATTTATCTATCTATCTATCTATCTATCTATCTATTTTTTGGGCTACAGTTTGGGGTGGGAAGTTTCTGAGTGTCAGTAGTGAAATATTCACTGTACGTGCAGGGAGTTTGATGAGCTGCTCTGACACCTCCATACTCTCCATACCCTTATTTTCATTTCCCCTCTGGCTCGAGCATGTTACAGCTTCCCAGTCTGCCATTGAGCTCTGTACTATGTGCTCAGTACAGTGATGATGAAAAGACAACTACAGCGCACTGCTTTTGCATTTTGAAGAGAATGGGACATTAAAAAAGAAAAATCTAAAAAAAAAAAAAAAATCATTTCCACGAGACATGTTGGCTGAAAAGGTCTCATTTAAGCTTTTATCACCTTTCTGTTGAAGGCTTTTATGCTATCACTGGAGCTTTACAGTATGCTCTGCAAGGTTCCTCTCCTCCCAGTCATAATGGGAACGCTCTGTCTGAATTGAAAATTAATGGAAATTTTGGGTGCTGTACGTGACTTTCTACATTCTTTCAGAGAAGTCAGCTGGACTTAATGCACCCAGCATGATGTCAGACAGTGTTGTGAGATGTGCAGCAGTATCAAGACAGGGAGTGTTCAAGTGAAACAAGGACACTGTATGAGTAAGACTGACTTACTGCTAAGAACTCACTGTTCCTCGGTGGCTTTAGAAAGTATTCCTTGACCCTTCTTTGACACCAAAAAACTGACAGTTTTTGGAACTTTTTTTCTTTCAACCTCCATGGCAACCGCTGCCATTTAAATTTCGACAGGTTCAGAAACCACAATATGGCACAATTTCAAAAATAATCAAGAAGTTTAGAGTAAAGTAAAACTTTTGCAGGGTCAGAATGTGACTGAATTAATGTATTTTTATGCCTTTCATGAAAGGGTGTAGCAAGATCAATTTTCATGCAGGAAAGTGGAGTTTTCATCCATTACAGAGTTTCAGTTAACATGTTTCATGAACCGTAACCAGAGTCTTTACGTAACTTTTACCTTTTGTTTCAGTTGCCTAACCTTGACCATAATAATAGAACATCCTTGCCTCAAAGGAAAAAAAACAGTTCTCTTGACAGGCCTGTACAAATCCAAGCCTCTAGCTATGAGACAGCATTGATCAGCTGCTTGCTCTCTGCATAATTCTCAGCCTCATCCTGCAACAGAATGATTAGCCTCAGGAGAAAAAGTAAACAGGAGGGGGTAAAAATTGCAAATTATGCTTTCATTATATTTTTCTGCTTCCTCTCTTATAAGTCTTCATCGTAGAGACGAGGCGTCTATGTCCAAACTCTGCAGCAATATCAATATGGATTTAGGAGTCTCCCTGAAGCAAGGTCCTCCACTAATTAAATCTGAAATCACTTTGTACTGTAAAAACACAAGGAAAGGGGGAGGGAGAGGTGGTGTAGGTGGTGGTTGGGGTGTGTGGCGGTGTATATTTTTAAATGAGGGCCAGAGGAGTTTTATTTAACAAAGCTAGCTAATTGGGTCAGAGCTCTTTATCCTCATAAAGCACAGAGGGTTTGCTGCCATCCATTCAGACTGCTCATGGCTTTTTGCTCTCAAGCACAGTTTCAACTCCTTCTGGGTGAGCGAGAGGGCGGAAAGAGAGGTTACAGTGAAGACCGAGCAAAGCCACTGTTGTCAAGGCTACAGCAAACTGTTATTTTATATTGTCTTCGTTCAGTGCTACAGTACAGCGAGGAAGGTAATGGGATTCCAAAAAGAGTGGATTCTAACGGAAGAAGCTGCTACTGAGACGTACAAGTCCATGAACTCCATTCATCTTTCATTCCAGAGGAGAGATCGTCCAGGCAAGGTGTTGTGTGCTTCACTGATGCTAAGTGTGAATATGATCCTACTGCTGTCGTGTCAAACTCTCTTCGCCAGGTGGGAGGGACTAAAAGGAGGTAATATTACATGTACGTATGTAGTATATGGTGTCTCAAGTGTTCTCTGACATGCACCATGTTGAATAGTTATTGTGTAATCTCACATGTAGTTTTGGACTTCACTATTTAATTGTTATTAATATCAGTAGTTTGTCCATGTACGTTTTTTCAGCACATAACCTCCAATCTCAGTGAGCTGTCATAACTAGATTATAATTTCTTTATGTAACAAAAGGTGTAACCTACTACTGAATACACCGAAGAGAAAGTTTAACATAACTAAATGAAACAATACAAACTGAAATGAATTGATGATGACTGCAAAATGTGCTTTCATATCTTTAATGAGTGTAATATTTTAATTAGTGTATTAGTGAATTTGATTTACAGAAAACAATAATAAGCTTTAAATCTGGTTCACAGAAAATATGTTTGTCTAACATTTACTTTGCCCTCAATATTTTGCAATAGAAAGGTTGCACTAATCACGGGTTCAGCAGCTCAATCTTCTCTGCTCTCTGTATTGAAGTGTCTTTTGGCAAGACACTGAACCCTGAGTTTGTGCATTCTTCATTTGTAAGTCTCTTTGGATAAAAGTGTCTGCCTTTTTAATATAAAGTATTTCCCACTCATATCTGCCTTAAAAGCAACTGTGCTCTTTAGTATTGCGCGCTGCATTTTCAGTTTCTACACAGTAACAGCACTCAGTGAATAGCATAAAGCAGCATAAAGCAGCATAAAGCAGCACTTTGTGGTGTGGGAAAAAAATGAGAGCAACATAGAAGTCATTAAGATGTTTGACTTGTCGCAGCGTGTGCGCATTACATAAAAAAAAACACATTTCATCTTGCGAAAATAGTGGCAGAGCGGACAAACACTTCATTAAATCTTCAAAAAAAGGACAGCCTCACCAAGGTTGTCTCATTACTCCCCTGGTTTTTGCTTTGAATTTTAAGCCAGCTGAGTCGCTGCAAATCTACGGTTTCTCTGTGGGCTACAGCTCTGAGGTGGTGACCTCGTGCTGCCTCTATCCTCTGTGTTACTCACATTTGTGTCTGTCCCCGGGGCTCTTCGTCTAAAGAGCCCGGACTGAAGAGGCAGGCGGGCCAAATACAGTATGGCGGGTTCAGCCCTGCCCTGGAGAAATCTTCACAGCGACCTGATTTCTTTCGGTTGCTCCCCGTATTCCCCAGATCTTCCGCTCATATTCACCCGATCCTCTGTCAGAGCCATTTTGTGGAGAAAAACTTCTTTAACAATGCTGAAACTAGAACAAGATTTCAGAGTTCAGCGGCTTAATTGTGGATCACATTGAAATCGCAGTTGTAGCAGTAAGCTGTCAGGTGTCCCCACGGATTTTTGTTCCAACGTTTAATCTGGCAGATAATTGCTTTCATTATTAGAAATGATGCACAACGTCTGTCTGAGATCTGACTGTGACCGTTTTCATGAATCCTCATCAAAATTTCGTATTTTCAGTATCAGTAGGAAAGCACCGCCGTAGAGGAGAATCTCTCATGACAACTTGTCATATTCATCCCTCAGAGATCTGACTTAATATTAGCGATTGGTCCCAGAGTCACGTTCAGCCTCATCTTTTCATTTTAGCATCTGGATTTAATTGGTGCCACGCTGTAAAGCCACAGCTGCTCTGCCTGTTAGGACAATAAATTATCCCAATTAGGACTCGAACAAAATAGGCTGTCTGACACTACAGCCCACTACTAGGCCTGGAGATTGGAATGCGTTGGAATGATGCTTCACACTGACATGAAACTGTACCTGCACCATCATCTCTGTGATCAAAACACAGTTCCAGTCCAGCGGATATATAGAGCAGGGTGACATTGCTCTGCCTCAGTTGCACAAGCGTCTGGTCTATAGTGTAAATGAAATGGTAATGAAAAAGTGTCACTGTGTTCGAAATCAATGGAAGGTATGTTGTGTAATTGCTGGGCGGATGATTAATTGGTGTTTGGATGATGAGTTGTGGATACATCCAGGTTTTCTGGCAGCCGCCTGCCATATCGATGGCACCGGTAATGAAGGCAATAATGAGGGAAGGTTTAGGAGGATGTGGAATGGGAGGAACAATAGGAACATCTGTGCCTCTCTACAGTTAGGTTATAATTGAGACCATATTTCATTATCCTCTTTGAAAGCTAGCCGCACTACACTTGCTGTCTGCTTCTCTGAAAGATGAGACATATTTATTTGTCGCTGTAACAAATTCTGCAGGTTTAGCAACTCAGGTGGTCTAGCTTTGAAAAGAATGTAGGGTAACTGCCTCTGTGATGACAGCCTCCAACTTGATTGGCAATCGTTCCACGTCTCGGCCTGGCCACGCCATCCCTTTGTCTCACCACTTGCTGTGAACACGCCATTAAGCCAGCCGGAGTTTGACAAGAAAAATGAAGTGTGCTATTTCCTGTGGCCTCGAGTGTCTTCCTGAATAATGAGCGCATTGCCTGGACCCCCCTTGTCCCTCCCACTCCCTGCCATCGGTTTTGCTCTTCCCCTTGAAGTTCCAGTCTGTTGAGAGAGTGAAGGGGTCTTTAGGTTGAAGCTTGTCTCTGGGGGGAAAAAAAAGACAAGTGGTCATGCACGACTTGTCAAACTAAATCTGGAAAACTCTGACAAAGAAAGAGGATTAGATGAATGAAGTGGATTTTATTGATGAAATCCTCAATAAGAGAAAGCAGAATAAGGCAAGCAGTATGTGAGGAAATATCTATTATGATCATCGTATACTGCATCATGAGATGGCGAAAACAGCTTAAATTGTGTGAGCCAAATTAAATGCCACTGTTTCCCATATCACTTATTATTTGCTTGCTTGTTTAAACAAGTCAAATGGCTGAGCAGCACTATTGGATCTTAGCAAAATGCTACCTCGCAGAGCAAACCACTGAGAAGAAAGGGACGTTCCAGTGCCATTTCCTCACCCAGCCTTATTTCTCCCAATTACCAGCGTGTGAGCAAACAGTCTGACACGACAGACCTCCTCTTGGAGAGCGGTGGTCATGACTGGAAGGCTCTCCCAGCTTATTATGACAGAAGTGTTATGGTAATGGAAAGAAAGTCTGCACCGTGGCGATAGCACAGCGGGAATGGATAGCCTATTATCCACCACTGTGTATTGGTAGTAATGGTGAGAGAGAGGGCATCCTATCTGTTATGGTGATGATGCATTTTGAATGGGTAGCGGATGATAATGGCAGGAGAGAGCATCCTCTGGGTTATGGTCACGATGCCAAGGAAACGGCAAAAAGGTCTGCGCAGAATATACAGAGGGTGGCGCTGGGCTTTTATGGTGATTGATTGGACGAAGGGAATGGCGGGGTTTTTTCTCTCCCTGTTGTAATAATGGAGGGCCAGCTCATGTGTTCAAAGAGCATGAATATCCAGGGAAGGGAAGGGACAATGAGGTGTGTGTGTGTGTGTGTACGTGGCTGCATGCGTGTGCAAATGACAAACAAGAGCCACGCAGTAGAAAGAGAGCCTTAGTTAGCTGTCTGCTTGTCGCTTCGATGCTCCTGTGATGTATGTTTATGGCCCATCATCTCTAGCCAATTACCCTGCCTTAGTGTGGGAGCGCCGTGCCTTCCCATCACAGCCGTCAGTGCCTGAGCATGGAGAGAGATGCCGACATTTAACGTTCCTGGACATCCCTGGCAAAGCATTGTTTTTCTTTGGGGGGCTCTGGAGATTCATCTTCAAAAGTAAGCCACTGGGTAGCAGAGTCTGCCGAGTCTACAGCTGCTTTGGGAATTGGAGGGTTGTTTACTGTGTGTTGTGCGTGAATGTGTGTGTCTGTGGGTGTGAATAAGGGCAATGTGGGTGCTATAAGTTAGCGCAGTATGTGTGAAAACTTTGTAAATCTTATGTTTCCCACGCACTCCTGTGTTCGCATCAATATGTGGATCAGTCCCAGTTCGATACACAGATGCTGCATGTGTGCATGCAGCTGCCTCAAATCGCTGAAATGCATCACCGTTGTGAAATGACCCTGGGTCTTTCTGTTTCCCAGATACAACTGAGGCAGACGTGTTCATGTGTCCCATCCTGGTCAACCTGCAGACTTTCTCTCACGAAGACGTCTGAGTTTTACAAGGTAATCTTTATTGCTCTCCCCCTCTCTCTCTCTATCTCTCTCTCTCCCTTTTTTTGTTTTTGCATGTGAAAATGTGTTTTGTACTAACGGACACTTATTCTTCAGAGTAGTACTTTGGAAAGCTTTTCCATAAAATGTTCTCATGTAGAGAGGTGACATTAGAAAAGGTAAACTGTGGCAGCACAGACGAGGAGTGTGAATTTATCTTAAGCTATCCTTAAACTTCATATTTGGACGATATTTCTGTGAAACTAAGAAGCATAGTGGCAAGACAAGGCTTTATATAGAAATATATATACTGTATATATATATATATATATTTTTTTTTTTCTGGCTCCATAATCGTCCACTGTGACAGATTGAAACTGCAAAGCTGTGTTTGTGTTGGCTAGATGAAGGAACGCTCCTGCCCAGAGGGTTTATCAGGGAGAGAAAATATTGACCGCCAACAGTTGCACTTTGGTGGTGTTATTGCTTTTCACACTTGTGTGATACAGACAGCAGTCGCCAAGCACAACAATTGTAAACCTGCAGCCATAGTGACAGCCACATTGCTCTTCTGTGCAGGGCGGCATTTCTAGCTTATCGTGTTTACTTTTGAGCTTATTTCACTGAAGTGGTTTTTGCAGACAAATTATATAAACACCTGGAGCAAGGTGTGAAGAAAAGGAAACAGTTACTGTTTAGGTGAGAGGCAAAACCTAAAGGGGCCTTTAAAATTTCTCCTAAATTAAGACTACAGAATGCACTGACAAATCAGCAACAGAATGTGTGTAGGTTGTGTGTGTGTGACTCAATATGCTGTAGCATTTCACTTGCTCAGCCAGCCTCTGTGATTATTGGTTAGCCCACAGTTGAAGTCAATTCATCATCTCAGTATGAGATGGTAGCTCCGAGATATTAGCTATCACTGCAGCTCCATATTTATATATGAAATCATATTTCAGTGTTTACTTGTAGGTATATTAAGCAAAAAATGACAATTTGTCATTGACCATTGTTTTGAATGGAAGCAACATTCCTTTGTCCTTTAATATTTATATATTAATTGTGATTCTTTTTGTTTTATTTAATGTAAGAATAGATTATTGAATTAAAATGAGAAGAGTAGATTGATTATTATATAGTATGTAGCTTATTTTTCTATTTATTTCTAACTTTAGGCTTGTCTGTGTGCACTCGATGGGTGGCCATGGTGTCTCTTTTGTACCTTAACAATTGGCTTAAAATGTTGTATTTATCTTGAAGATTTTTTCCAATTATAAGTAGGGAGATGACATTTGAAGTACTTTTGGGAGGATTTGTCATACAGTATTTTTCAAATGGTGATACATCAATATTGGAATAATATACTGAAATATAATAGTGCCAATATTGAAATATTTACTTCAACCAGCAAAGCTTTCGTAATTTTTTTTCCTACATTTCTAAATTAGCTGTACTTTCACTAGTTTTCTGCACCACATTCTATTTTGATGCTGGAAACTCCACATGTAACTTGGCTAAACTGCTGTCACTGTTTTCATTTTCCTGAGCTATAACATTTTTAAGTGGTGCACTCCAGCAAATGAGAACTTTGACATTCTGAAACGCCAGGGACTTGCGACAGCTTAAATCAGGCATTGAGGTGATCCTGCACAATCTCATCTGCTTCAATGGCATGCCAGCATGGGCATACATTAAAGATTCATGCAAACAGCTGTTTCTTCTACAGGACAGACTGGCACAGAGCTGAGATATGTGCTTAGATTTGAAATCAGGGTAACCTAAAGCTGTGTCACAGTGCAGGCTAACGGCTAAGGGTAGGACACTGCCACTGCCACAAAAAAGGCAGCTGAAAACTCATAACACATTATTGAAATGGGGAGTAGTAGTGCAAATAATTCCTGTAGACAAGAAAATACAATGAATTATTCTAAACAGTTTTGGTAAAACTGACCCAGATTTGCCAAACCTATTACGACGCCCGAACCCCGGACTAAACCATGCCAGTGGAAGCATGATGAGTTAATACGGTTCAAACGAGCAATTTCCATACAACACTTTGCTTTGACATTTACCTCAATATGCATGACAAGCACCGCAATGACAGGAGGCTTGAAAGAAAGGTGTGCGTGCATTCAAGCTGACATTTGTAGGATATTCCGTGGTAGATGCAATGATAATATATGCCAGCTCCTGACAGCTGTGCAGCCACTAAACACACAGGCTGAGTTATGTGTGTATGTGCGAGGTACATATTCATGGTGAGTGTCCTGCTGTCATGATTCTCTCACCCTCTTATTCCCATATGCACTCTGACTCTTCTGTTTACTCTTATATTTGCTTTGTCTCATTTTAACCATTCTCTCTCGTGTATCCTGTTACACTCTTACCTCCTTTTCTCCAGTGCCTGTTTTGAAAGAAGGCTTCATCACACAGCTTGTGGAATGTAGAATGGATTAAACATACATATTCAGATGGAAATCATGAGGCGTGTGTATGTGTACCCACACAAATATAGTAAATGATCTTTGAGAGTGTAACATAAAAGCGTTCTTTCTTTTATTGTGACAGGCCATGACCTCCCTGCATGTGCTTTGCAGTGACCATTTGAATGGTAATGTGACAAGCTGATTGCCAATTTACAGCCCACACAAAAGCATTACCCCACTGAATAATGACAAACACAAGCAATACGGCGAGCTCCAACCAAATGCTCTTTGTTGTTTTTCCCACATCCTCTTCAGAATTATTCTCTCAATCACAGCATCTGGGAAAGAAATGGCTCAGCAGTGGCTAAAATGAAAAAGACTGGTGTTTTCACCCACCAGAACAAAGTCGCACCTCTCTCAAAGCTGCCCGTCATGCTAAATAATGCGATGGCGAGCTGTTCCTGTTGGATATCACAGTAATAAGCAAATTATCCCCTTTAGAAATAACAGCTGGTTGTGTTTTTCTAATGGTGAGATTCCATCACCACCCGTCACTCCTCGTTCATCAGCAGCTGTTAGCCATGCATCCTATGTAATTGCTCTAACGCTCAGCATCAGCGCACTATTTTTCACCGGCACTTAAAGTATGAGTTGTACAAATACACCATAACACACAAACATTAGGGTATTCGAGGACTGTTTCTTCGTGTTTACTTTGTGGGTAACTTAATAAACTAGTCAGGGGATAAAGATTGGTGATTTAAAAAATGCTGGTAGTTTCTTTTGAAACATCAAATCCTCACATGCTGTGTGGGAGCTTAAAAGCTACCTGAACAGAATATCTGTTTTTCGTATTGTAGAGTGGTATTTCTGGAGATTTTTTACTCATGGCCATTAGGTCCAGCTTTTCTCATATGAAATTACCTTGATAGTTCACTTAGATTTTTATGCATCTTCAATTGCAGAGGAATTTTCTTGCATTATTTCAGTCACAGAACAAGAAGACTCACCAGAACCCTACATGTTTATAAAGCTTTTTATTTCCTAATTACTTAATCTGTACCATGAGGATACTTTGAGCACAATAAGCTAAAAAAAACTAGCTTACCTCTAAACCTGAAGGAGATTATACATTTTTATTGAACCTAGAAATTTCTACTGCAACTAATAGACTTTGAAATATTGTCTGCTGCCAGTCTGACACATTAACCATCACCCACATGCAACATTCGCACACAGAGAGAAATCTATAATCTTTGCAGCAATTGTCGACTCATACTCCCTTGTTCAGTGGCTGAAAATATGAACAACCAGACACCAGATATTACTTTCTTTAGGCTATGCTAGGCCATTATAAAAAACACTGGTATTTACTGTGCTGAAACATATTAAAAGATGTATTTTTCTTTCCAAACTTGGAGGTACACATCAGATATGTAAAGCTTTCGCCTCAGTTGTTGGTATGGCACTATCTTTGGCTTACACCTGCATGGTAGTTTTCTGCAAGCTGGAGATGCACTCGGCATTCTATATTTCTCGCAGTTTGGAGCAAGAAGAGACTCACAGTGCCGGCCCCACGGGATGTTGATTCCCACCAATGCTCGTATACTTACAGTAACATTTTGCCCATGTGTCAGGGAAAAGGAGAGGAGAAGCAGCGCACGAGAGAGAGAGAAGACTATGAGCTTAATGTAGATCTGTCATCAGCTGGCTGTGGATCAAAAGAGCAGCATTGGCAGGCGGAGCACAGAATCCACCGGAGCCTCCTCTCTATGCCAAGCTCCAGCTTCTCTGAGGTAGAGGAGCACAGAGGGGCCTGGCTCCAGGCAAAGAATGTGCATATCTGCTTTCTGTGCGTGTGTGTGTGTGTGTGTGTGTGTGTGTGTGTGTGTGTGTGTGTGTGTGTGTGTGTGTGTGTTTTGGGGGGCGGAGAGGTGTGGGCACATGCACAGTGTCTCAAGGCAAGGATCTGGCACTTTGAAAATGTCACCAGAATCCCAAAACACAAAAAAAACTGGAAGAGAAAGGAGAAAGTGTGATGAACAAACACGTATGCTCTGGGAGGTGTGGGATTTAGAAAAGGCAGGATCATATTCTCAGAGTGGGAGATTGTGAAGAACAAAAACAATGGCACAAAGACAGATAGATACAGGCTTTCTTGACTGTACACCTCTGCAGCATCAGTGTACAACTGTTGAGTGGGTTCAAGGACATATCTAAATTATACCCTTCAGAGGTTTATAAGTGCTTTCTTTTTTCTACTCTTGATACTTCTGTAGCATGAAGGTTGAATACACTGATTCACTGTGCATTTGTGTAACTGTGAACGAAACAGTTTGTGTCGTTCTTGAAACAGTCAAACCTGCACAATTAGGCTCTATGGCTGCGTTTACTGTTGCACTTCATTCTCAGGCTGAGTAGTAAATATTTAATGATTAGTTCTAACTAAGCCAAACCTCAAATCTGCAATAACACTGAGCCTTATTGAGTCTTGTTGACTTTTTTTGGTTGATATTTTGAAAGATGCTTTTGCCACATCTTTGAAATAAGATATTTATATTTTGACATTGTTATTATGAATTATGACATGATATTATAGATGGCAAATATATCAACAAGACAGCAATGTTGGTTCCCTATGCCCCATCTTACTCACGTGTGACCTATAGTATTTTCCTGTTGCTTGGGCCTTAAACATGATACTCACAGCAGGGCAAACAGAAGAAAGTCTCGAGTCCCTGGATACCATTCATATAATCAAAACCACATAAATTTCAGAATACCTCTCAGAAGTGGGATATTGTTAGCTTATAGAGTCACAAAGTTCTGTTCTTATGATTTTTTTGTGTCTCTGCTTTGAGAACCACTGCTTTGCTGTGATGGGGGTATTTGCATGATAAGCTCCAGGGTCTCCCAAGTCCAGTTGGTGAAGTGGGACATGAGTAAAGTGAACTGAAAGACCTTTTGTTTGTAGTTTCTCTAGGCTCCTTTCTGAAACCAGGACTGTATTCTTGGGCCACAGTCCACTCCACAGGACGAAGTAGCACAGCTTGGTGAAGAGGTATTTGGTTTGGGTCTGATGGTTACTATCACTAGCCTCCTCTATTCTGCTGTCTGACATGGGGAGAAAAGCTCTATCTCGTGAATAATTACAGGGAAACCTGGAAGGACTGATTTGGAAGAACAGCTTGTCTGATCTAAAGTGAAACGGTGATTTGTTATTGGACTTATAGTGTGTCCTTGTCATGGACTGGCCAAAATAAATAAAATTAGACTTTGATAAATAGTAGAAGATGGATGGATGTCCTGTGTGATCTTGGGAGTCCATTTTGAAATCCTGTGTTTATTGTACTAAATAGTTTTCCCAATTACATTGCTTGCTGATAGATGATTGGAGTGCATGACAGGTGTACAAAACACAGGACTTTGAAGCCCGTTCTCATCCCACAGCATCACAAAATTATTTTTTCTTAATTTGAGTCAGAATACCGATGCGAAAGTAACCCTTAGCATGAGAGATTCATTGTAAGGTGCGCGGGACTGTGTGTTGGAAGAAATGTTTTAACTTACACTAATCCTGACGTTTTGGTGCCTAACACAGTTGATTTTGTGCATGAAGTCAATCCAACTGTGATGTTTCCACTACTTAACTTACCCGACAGGCATCTTCTTCAATGGAATAAGATTTCAATATATGGTCGGGAATGCCAATATAAATAAATGAAGTGCTTAAACATAACCGTAGCTTGTTGACACATGATATCATCACTACAAGTAGATATCTTAAATATATAATATATAAATATTTAGTTATATTCCAGCAGTAGGCATTGGAAAACCTCTGATAAAAGGTGTAAGAAGTGCTCACTTTATATGTTTATCTCAACAGGCCAAACTGTTTCTATAGATGAGGTTGCTAAGTTACTGCTTGACCTTGTCAATTTTGCTTCCCAGTCTTAGAAGATGTAAAATACAAAAATAATGTGATTGAGGAGTTAAGATGCACAACATCTCTCTTCTAAGATGTTTTCCTTTTGTTTTGCGAGTGCGTCCGTGTGTGCGTGTTTTTGTGGCTGTATGTGTATGTGTGTGTTTGTTCTCACGTTTATCCAAATTCAATGTCAAACCTTTTTCCAAACCACTGAATCAGCTAGTTGTGGAGATATACAGTGGCGCTGCCAGTACTAACCTTTAGAGATTACAGTGACATTAAAAGCTGCATATGGTGGGTGGGAAGACCCAACCACTGGCGCTTCATCTGATGCAAATGTCCTCTCTCACCTCTATCAGCAAAAGTAATTATGGCAAACCACTGTGACATATCAGGCTGTGCAAGAGAGGGGAAGAGTACCTAGTATAGGTCATAGAAATACACCCCTCTCTCTGGGTAAGGAGGAGACAATTATCTTTTCCTGCAGTGAGGCAGTGTTGAGGGAGGAGCCCTTCACCCTCCAGCCCCCCCACCCCCACCACAAACCCCTCTTCCTCCCGCTCCTTCAACTGAAGTATCTTTTGTGTCAGCAGCCTTGAGGGACTCAGTCAAGAAACTGACACCGCTGTTAGCACGCTCGGGGCTAAAGAGACGTATTGCCACAGCTACACTGCCTCTCTTCATTGATATGTGGGCAAACATGTGTTTGGTCTGGATTTCATAATATGCTTTTCCAGTCAGTGCACAGATATGAAAATGGCATGCACATTAGCAGTGTTTCTGCTACAGTGGTCGTAGGATGTTAGTTGATTAAGTGCCTGAGCAGAACAAATATGTATGCTAATGGGCATCTCACACAATGGAATAATAACAACAACAGCAGCAATAATAATAGGTTTGCTGTTTTCTTTGGCTCACTTTTAATTTCCACTGTGCTACATGTGCACATCTATTTTTACTAGTGATAAGACTTTGTGTGCTTTTGATTAAACAATATTCTGACAAACAAAGCATTCATTTGTGAAATAGGCCATCGTGCCTCCTAAATAGCATCTGATGCTATCTTAGAAAACAGCTTTCAGACAGACATACCATAGTGTTGGCGAGTAGTCGAATGCAGTGTCCTGTCTTAACTGTTTTGCATTGTTCTGATTTATTTCTCCTCTGCATGTTATGTTTGAGTTGTTGAGGTGTATTTGTTTGAGTGTTCTACCTAGCAGAAGGGTCCTGGACCCCCACAGCGAACCCTGCTGTTCAGAGTCAGTGGGCTGCGGTGGCCCAGAGCGGCTTACGCTAACCTCTAACCCCCTGGCAGTTGCTGCTGGCTTGGCTCTGCTGAACAAGTCAACTGGGCTTTGTGCCCGAAAGAGTCGACCTACACTAGTGTCATCTGGTCCTGTAGTGAGATCCTCTGCACCTCAGGGCGAGACCCACCACATTATCCAATGCACTTGTGAGACAAGAGGGCATGGCACTCACTAAGGCTGTCTCTTGTTCATAGACCTTTTAGCAGTGGCTACACTTATATCTACAGTATATATCTAAATATAAATGCAGGTGAATAACTGCACTTTATTTTCAGTACAATGAAACTGTGGGCACATTTCAACATATTAAGAACATTAGTGATTTAGCTGCAGCATCTCTTTTGTTGCTGTACGCGTAAACGGATACAACAAAGCATCTTGGGTAAACTTCCTCTGTTAGGATTACTGCGATTAAGATAATCACACTAATGCCCTGATTCACCAAGCCTGCTTTAGTCTGACCAAATCGCTCCTCTGCTGCCAGGCACAAAGTTTGTCCTGTTCTCGAAAATACTCAAGCAAATCCAGCGATTACGCCACATCAGTCTGTGCCTAACAGATACTGGAAATGAACAGAAATTAAAGGTTGGGTTTTCTACTGCTAAACATAACTGACATAAACAAAGCTTAAAATCATGTTTGTGCGAGACTATCCTCACATTAAAAAAAAAACCCTTTATGTCATGAGGTTTTATTAAATTACATCTACTGGTGATGTGAGACAACATCAGGCTTCTCAGCAAATGCCTCAAAACAACATGTTTATGGTGAAGTGACAAAGTAGTTCTAACGAGAGCAAACAAGGAAGTCAGGTGACATTGGACAGATTTTCAACAAACCAATCAGTGGTTTGTTTGTTTTTTTTCTTTCAATCATCATCATTCTGGACTCTGAAGAACATCTGTATTGTAACTAATAAAATGACAACCTTAATAAGTTTTTAAAAAAGAAATCAAAAACCATGATCTTCTCCTGAGTTTAACCAAGTTGTTTTATACCTAAACTTAACCAAACCTTTACTACAGCATTACCATATTATACAATCCTTTGCTATTCATTTTTATTTTGGTACATTTACTTGTTCTTATATACAGTATACTTCTGTACTTCTAGTGGTTTACAGTGCAGACTCTTTAATTTTTTGCATATTTGTCACACTTAAATGGTTCAGATCACTAAACAAATAATAAAACTAACTCATGGGAAGCAAACTGGGGTTCGGTGTCTTGCCCCAGGACACTTTGAGGAAGAGCTTTGGATCAAACTGGTGGTTTTACGAAAGTTACCAAAGATGTGGAAAAGGAGGCAATTGAAATTCCAATTAGAGGTACTGACATCATCAGAGTAATGGAGGTATTAGAGTGGATTTCAATTATCCTTGATAGCTAAAGTATTACACACCAACTGTACCCCCCTTTATCAGTGTCAGAAGTGATCAGAGCTTTCTCATATTCAGGCTATCAGATATAAACCAAAAACTTGCCATATCAATTTTGCAGTGTAGGTGGGGTGGGGGTGATCAGCCGGTCTGTACAATTAGTTATTGCAGCAAGGGAGGAAAAGAATCACATTCATTATGTGAGTATATGACCACCACGAAGGAACCTCTTGAATTGTAATGAAGGAGGTCCCTTGATAACCATGAATTCACCAATTAAGGTTCTCATATAACATTCAAATTATGTGCATTTTTAACGACTAGTTTTGCCACAGAAACACTTGGTTTCAAGGAGCTTCCCTGCTTGCAAATGTAGGAGTAATTAAGATAATTAAAGCTTTTGATGTCCCACATATAATCCAATGCACAGCAATAGAGAGAAAATGCAAAAAAAAAAGAAAGAAAAGTTGTAATGAATTACAAGGCTTTGTCCTCAGCATTAAAACAGCTCTCATTGTCTGAGATTCAATTTTATTTTAGTGAATTCATTTTTACATTGGTAGAAATTGGCTGCTTCATTCTGGAGAATTAATGACTTTGTCTCCTTCGCATGTCAACTTTTTGTCTGAATAGCAGTGGTGTCAGAAGAAACTGTTTCCGAAAATGGTTTTGTAGAGCACACATGCACACTTCCAGCACTGCCCCTCTTGGCATACAGTTATATGGCAAACACATTTATTACTGAGCGCTATCTGACTCCACTATTTGGCCACTGAGAGCAGAATAAGATAGACATAGCATCTAAGTGCAAAAAGCAGCAGGTTTCATTGTGTGTACTTCTAACTCGGAATTTTTGTCCCTGAAATGTCCTTATTTCCATTCCTACAAAAGACAGCTATTTTAAAGCATAAGGTAATATCTTCTTGAGATCAAGTGAACGCATGTGCCTGCATTATGTATGATGTATGTGTGAGAAAGAAAAAGAGAGACAGTAGAAAGAGGCAGGAGAGCTCCCTGGCTGATATTTTATCATCCTTAAATGTACCAAAATGAGTCTTGGGGAAAAGGAAGCCGTGTGGCTTTTGAAGAATTAATAAGCCTGTCTCATTTGGATGTGTCTAGCGTCTCGGACAGCCTGTGGAAGCCCCAGTTCCACACTTTCCTGACAGTGCCTTTGATGATCACTGATAACATACACTGACTCCCAGGGAGCGAAGCATCCAACAATGAGGGTAGAGTCAGTGGAGACCGGCTTCACTGATCCTGACTGAGCTTTATTATCTGGCCTCTCTTCAGCAAAGGAGTGCATTAGGTATTCCTGAGACAAAGCATTTGGGACAGAGTGTGTGCCCATTGTTCTGTCCTTCTTGTCGAGGAAATCTCGTCCTTTGACAAAGGTCACTGGTTTACTCACCTGCTGGGTGCAGACAATCTCGTCTACACATGGGTCAGTTTAAGATTTGTTTAAAGTAATATTTGCCAGCAATATTTGAAATACAGTAACGTGTCCGGGTTTCCAAGTGCTTTCTTCTCGCCTTGAAGGCAATTCAATAAAGGTTAAGGATGTGATCTAATGTCTGGAATCAAAATTGTTGATTATTTATATATATATATGTATATATAATACATTATATTTTGCAACAGTACTTTAATTTGGACTTCTACACTTTTTATTCCGCCTCAACTCACATCCACCTTCATGTCAAGTCTTTAATGTCACCTTACCACACAGTAGCATAGATTTATTAGTGGTATTCAGATAAAAGCTATCCATAAATTCTGATGACATTTGGTGAGTCACAAGCCCAGGAATGGGCTTTGGCAAACAAAATAATCAGGCTGGGGCACGTAAGGATGAGCCCATGCCGGGCAATTTTTGACTGGTTGCTCATAACATACAGGAAATGGCAAAAAAGCGTTGGCTGCCATTGTTGAGGACGATTTTGTCATTATGGGGTTCTGCCATCTGATAGCAGGTTCATCCACTCTTTTCAGAGCTACTTCAGACAGCTCTTTTTCCACCAATGTCACTCCCATAAGTGCCCCACATCCTTTCATCCTACAAATATGGTACACCAATTACTGATGTCTGTATTTGGGGAGGTAAATGGTAGTAAATGGTAGCCAGAGGACAATGTGCAGTACTAGCTGTTGAAAGTCACATTTTCTTTGATGCCCAAGTGAGGCTTTTGAGGTTAGGCTGATAGGGTTGGTGTGTCTATTTGGCTTTACTATAGCTATCTACTATAGCTATTGAATTGTACTGTATTTATCTCCCTATATGTCACAGTTTGAGTATTCATGTGAATTCTTTCCTCCATCATTATTGAATGATGCACAGCAATGCAAGACAAATTGAGAAATAAAATATAAACTACAAGCATTTAATCAACAGATGAACTGTTTGAACATATACATTTGTCATCATGACTCATGTTGTCATATATTGAATTGATTATAATATTCTATATAGTGTCTCAGTCTATGAATCTGTGCTTTATCCAAAAATACTAATCCAAATTTTGACCTTATTTTTCCAAGGTCAGTTAAAGTTTCTGTGGTAAATGTATTGATTCAGTGAGACTCTAAACATAGTCATTGCTCATTCTGGTGAGAGGGCTGCCTGCATACATTTCACCCTCACCTGAAACATACTTGTTACATCAAAACCAAAATTTGACAAGGAGCCCTGGGGAAAGGTAGCCTGTGACCCCGTTTTAATATGTTGCCTCAGGCACTTTCTCTGCTACAATAACGTGGGCTCGCTCACTGACACTGGTAAGTGATGAGAAGGCCAAGGAAAAAATGCAATATGCCAACAGAATGCTGTGAGACATCAGCAGGAGAAGGGGGGCAGATGTATATGAAATTGTCCGTAAGACAAGGAATATATAGCTCAACAGAATACTTCTGGCCAAAGTAGCATTGCTAAAAGACTGGATGATGGGAAGTGGCAAGTAAGCCTGAATGAAAGAGAGCCATGAGCAGGATATCGACATGGAGAGCAAAATTACAATTGATTTGGAGAGAAAAGGGGGTTGCCGTCTTGCAGAAGCAGCGGCTCCTGTGAATTCCTAATCCGGCGGTCTTTGAGGAAATCTCTGTGGCAGAACCGGTCTCTCATTACTCTCACAGACAGGGCTGCAATCTGCAGCAGATTGGAAGCTTGACAAGCATCAGGCTGTATTAAGATTCAGCCCCTCCGTGATGCTGGCAGACTACAGGCCTAACGGGATTCTTGTAAACAGGCAACACACCAGTGGACATCTGGGTATTTTCAGCATTTAAAACCAAAAAAAAAATAGATCCAGTCAATACAAGATCTGTCCACATGAGTGATCTTGGATAAAAATTTGCTCTGAGGTTTTTTGTTTTGTGATTTCTCTAAATGTTATTTTCAGATTGGTTTTAACATGTTTGCTTAAAGTACACGTTTAAAATGTCAGTTTTACTGCTGTGTGTTGATGTGAGACAGAGGCATCAGCCCAGCTACTCAGTGGAAAGTTGTTTTTAATCCCCAGTACCCTACAGTGTTAATTGGACGGCAGGTCCACAACAGTAGACAGAACTCCCTCCACGGGAGCTTTAGTGCAAGGCTGCAGGGAGGCACTGAAATCTAAACTGAAGTGACACTTACTGACTGGGCCGAGGGGAAGGGAAAATGAGCTTTTCCTGGGGAAAGGGGAAACCTTTGAATAGGCAGATTGACAGGTTGAGCAGTCAGAGGAGATGGAAAGCACTTGTAGCTGCTCGGACGTGCTGAGGGGTCAGACGCCAGGGCTGGCAGCTTTGCCGGAGTGGTGGCGATTTTCCATGTGACGCCTTGTCAAACGTTTGGCAGCAGGATCTCTCACAACAAACTCAGCAGGAAGTTGACAGTTAATCTAATTTCACCGGGGCCCAATCATGTGCCTTGCCTCGAGGGGGTTGTTTTGCCTTTACAACATGTTTGAAGGTATGTAGACAGAAGTCTTGCCTGTTAAGGGTTTCATTGAAGGGAAACCTGCAGCATAATACAAAGCGGTATATGAAAAATGAAAAATTCACCTTTTGTCTGTATGTCAGACTGTGTTGATACCACAGCGGAAATTGCTTTTATCATCAAAACACCACAAGCAATACAGCACCAAGAACAAGGGAAAATCGTGACATGTGTCACTTGAGAGCTGAATACACCAGTAACATAAAGAAAATGATCATCAGTGCTAGTGGCAACCTACCCTCAAAGGATGTGTCAGGTATGACGGTCTGATCATTCCACAGCCTCGATATGTAAGATATCATCAGACGATAGAACTGAAGAGGAAATATTTGCCAATATTTTAGTGTGCTAACATTTTGTGGTTTGTTATTTAAAGTATGCCAGCCTGCTTTAGTGTCTTTTTGCAGTACTATTTATTCAAAGCAACGCATACATATTTGTCATATTCACATTTAAATGACAGTTTAAGACACCATCAAAGAATGATCCAACTCTACCACTATACTTGCTTCTTGTAGCTTGTTTTGGTTGTATGACATATTTACTCATGCAGGAAACTTTCTGTTTTACCAAGAAATAAACCCACCACACAAACTGTATGTCACCTGCTTTGCCCCAAACAGCAGCGAGACAAAATTAGCAACTACTGTAGGTAATGGGGAAAAAAAGCAGATATTGAGTTGGTTTAGACCAAAAAATCAAAATTACAGTCATCAGGTGGGAAAAAAACTTTACACAAACACACAACAAACAAGATGTACACTCTTCATCTGTAAGCTAGTTAACATTAGTTGAGTTACTTAACATACTTAGGTTGTTAGTGCACATAACATATTAGGGAGATGGCAGTGAGTCAGTTGGCACTCACTTGTCATAATTGGGTCAAATGTGCCCTGGGAGGCAGGGCAGAGGAAGTGCATAAACAAAGTAATTATGTTTTAGTTGACTTGATAGTCTGCTATTCCAGCAGACCTGCCAGGGGATGTTTGATAAACAGCATTGCGATGTCTGCTCCAGGTTCATTTGATACAGCCCTGCCTCACCAGCCTTTGCTTTGAAATGAGTTGATAGCAGGAATGGATGTTGTCCTCATAATTTATAAAGCCTCCATTAAGTTCTGTTCTTGACAGGATGTTCCTTGAAATTGTTTCCTTGGCCCTGCTCCAGCAGTTGAAAACATTTTTCATATGGCAAATACTCCTAAATAGGTAACTGTATCTCTCCTACATTTTTATCTTTTGTCCAGTTCAATGTTAACATAACAACAAACAGAAGGATAATGGAGGGAAGGAGAAAATTTTTCACTCCCAATGTGAATGAGGTCTTTAGAGGTTTTTATCTTTCATTGAGCTTAGCGTTATTTATTTTCATCATGTTTGCAAACATTGCTGAAATATAGCCTCAATAGATGTGCATTAAATGAGCGGACTGAGAAGAAAGTGATTGCAGAGAACATATTTTCAGTCTACCATATGACCCATACTGTTGAGGAACATAAGAATTAATATGCATAACTGATACACTCACAAAATCCCAGATTGGTATTTTAATGTTCCCATTATCTGCTGAGGGAGAGACAGCTCCCACATGTAGCCGATCTTGCTGACTTGCGAATATCTACCCATGCCAAAGCTGGACGAAAAGCTGGAGGGGTAAAAAAAAACAAAATCATAGAAAGTGCTTAATTAATAACTGAAAGATAGTTACTGCTCTAAGAGTTTTCAGTTTAATAATCGCAAATAGGACGAAGAAGAGATGCAACCAACATGTGTAAAATCTGAGCAGGCCCTTTGCAACAGTTAGCAACTCTTAGGAGTCATATGGGATCCAAACTCTGTCCATTCATTCAGTCACATGAGCCATTAGCAAGCATAGGCTACAACTGAGGCATTTAACAGCACAATTAAATTCCAATGGCCTAGTATCTATTGAGCAATTAACCTATGCTAAACCAATTATTATTTAGTACGTGATGACAAAAGTTAGGTCCTGGAGGAGCCATGTCCTGCTTTAATAGACGGTCCTATGCCCTGTAAAAGATGGAAATGTGGGGCCATTTTAGTGACCTATTAGCTTAGCTCCACTGAAACACTGCCAACTTGCTCCAGCCGCAAGTATTGATTAATTGGCACGGAGCAGTCTTACTGTCTGGATTAGCAAATGGATGAAAACTGATTCGGCCAACTGAGGAAAAGTCAGAGTGCCAATCCTTTGAGGCCTAATGTAAAGGACAGGCTGCAGACCAAGGCCCTTAGATATGGAGCTGCAGCATGGCCTCAGGACCCCTCTCACCTGTTTGTGAACAAGTTGTTCCAAAGCCTGGGGAGTGTCATCCTGTTGCTATCGTGCAAGGTTTCCAGGGCAACTCACATCGAGCTCCCAAATCAAATCTACCCAGCCCTGTATTCTATTTTTTGCAGTCTTTCTGAAAATTTGACAGTCCACTGTACCCTCTGCCTACTCACTGTGTAAATATATAATGCTCTGAATGCTATTAGATCACACTTAGTCATCTAAATGATATTGTAAATGACGTTGTTGACTTGTCACTGGAGGGTCATTTGTCATTTCAGTTGTGACTCCCACAATCTGGACAATTCCCAGCCTGTTTTATCCCTCATGGAACATGGAGCAGTTCAACCATAAATTTATCACAGGCAATGCCATTACCTTTAGCTTGACGGCCCTCAAGCAACGGCAGTGCAATAATAGAGAATAGATTTTATCCCTTATGGAGCTGAGGTTTTCGCTTGTGGCTTTATTTCCTCCTCCCAGCCTCCAAGATAAAGGAGAAAATAAGGTAGCCACTGAAGTGTTATACCTACCATAATGAAAGGTTTTAAACTGATACCGATATTGACTCAGAAGCCCCAGGAGCATGCCTGTATATCAGATGCTCTGTCATAAATGAAGATCAACAATCCTTTTAACTTTCCCTTACACTAACCTAAAGGAAAACCAAATCAAGCACTGCATTGATGAGTCGTATAATTAGATTATCTGTTGCGAAATGATTAGTCTCCAGTGAGATCACAGAGCTGATGAAATGCCTCGGATGATGAAAATATTGAATCTTATCATGGTTTTTGGCAGCTCACAGTGTCTCTTGTAAGTATTGTATGGGAACTCATAGGCATACTCTAAGTAGGGGCTGAGTTTGATCCCTGCGGTTCAGCTTGTAGATCGATAATGATAATGTAGCCAGATCAATAGATGACCCCTGGGGAGCACGTGGCAAAGTCAGTGTCTACTTGAGATGCATTGTGTGTGAGATGTCATCCGGAATATTGATATGAGTGCTCATTTCCTGCGTACCACCAACGCTTTGGTGACGGTATGAGCTGTTAATGAAAAAATCAGCGGGGCTTGTCAACTGTCATCATGACCAAATGAGGCAGAAAGAGGGGTGGGAGGAAGGGACTTAATAAAGCACAAATTTCTCTTTTCAGAAATGTGAAGCCTAATCAGAATGTTTGTAAAAAAGAACTTGATGATGCTCGTGTTATTTCTTCGAAGAATTAGCACAGAGCGCTGTCAACACCAATAGGAAATCCTATCAGAATGTTAATGTGAGACTGCTAAGGCACATATTTTTCTGCCAACACAAATTATGACATCTAAGCCGGATTAGGACACATTTTTTCATTACTTCATATGATTTTCTGACTTCCCTTTTTCTTACACTCACATATTTAGACCGGCTCCCTAAAGGGCTTTAGATGTGCAGTGATTTGACAATAGTGGCGTGACAAACTGTGACTCTGAGGACTATATTTTGATTATTTTTTTAAGGAATATTTTTTCAGCCACCTCAAATGTTTTCCATTTCAATCTGCCATTGCTACTACGAGGCCTACTGTCCCAGAAAATTCAGCAATTTTTTACTCTCCAATTATCTTACAGTGCCTGTGTGCAGGAAAGAAGATGTTGTCTGCTAGCATGGCCTAAGAGCACAACAATTTGCTTGTCATACTTCTAGCTGTTTTATTAGCATAGACTCATTTGTTTCTTATTAATTATGCATTAATGTCAACTCACTAATGAAGGCAAGGTCAAGACGCTGGAAAAAAGATTCCAGGAGTGAATGTACCCAAAGGATGCTGAAGAATTTTTCACATTTGGTAACTGGACAGTGTGTCCCAGTGCAGACATCATGGCACAATGTGTTTTCTTATTAAAGGTTGCATAGTGCTATTGGGCTCGTTCTCAGGCTCGTATTGTTCCTTTCTTCATTCTACCTCCCACACTTGTATTCTCACAGTCTGTCTGGTCCTGAACTCAGTGCACAGCCTTTTCTGCCAATCCCTAGCCTGAGAGCAACACGACTCCCCTCCTCCCTCCACCTCTACACCCTCATTATCGGCCACCATCTGCCCGACCTTAGCCTCACATCACTCTTTTCCACCCAGCAAGCCCATCAACACTCCCCTCTCACTCTCCATTGGCACCTTGGCTCACAATCCTGCCACAACTGCCATCCCTTTCTGAGTTACACATTTGTCCTCTTTGGCCATGTTTTATGCTCTGTAATCCGTCTGTCTTGGGTCCTTCGTACATGAACAAGCCACTGAAGCAGAAACACTGATCTCTCAAGTAGTCTCAATACTGAGCACACTTTGATTCCTTAGAGCTTCTAATCACTCTTCCAGAGGACAGATAAGGTAATGTGAAAAAGAAATTTGTCAGTATTTTCAAAAGATACATCTAAGGTAGTGAGAAGCCACCAAAAACTTTCTTCAAATGCAGCTTGGTAAGTTTGGAGTACTTAGTTTATTGTAGACAAAGAAAGCCTGAGTTAACCTCAAGCACTTCTTTCAAAAGAAGATGAAAGTCAAATCTACGCTTCTGCTCTTGAGTCTCTGCAGTGTCGGGTAAGTCACAACTGACCGAACTTCTCTGTGTCAGGAGTGTTGATGGCACAGCCGGTTTTGCTATCAAGCCTGTCTTTCTGTCTTCATGTTGTCTAAGACTTTGTCTACCCAGAGAGCTTACAGACAGAGCTGGGAGAGAATGGTGGGCTACAGCCACTCGTCTTGACAGATAAACAGGATTTTGTGTCTGGCAAGCCTAAGATTGTCAGCTCCAATCTCTTGAGAGAATTACAACCAGCAGTCAATGCTGGGACACTGGCTCAACAGACAGAGCATCAGACCCTGTGTGGCGATGAGTGGGAGATGCCGACTCCTTCATCATGATAGCGCTGCATGTTTTATTCATGGCTTTCAGAGCCACGGGTACAGTTCAAGGTTCCAAGCACTCTGTTTTTCAGCTGTGAAATGGCCTCTTTGTAAACATGTTATAAAGAGACATAATGTAAATGTCACTGGGTTTGTGTAAAAGCATAATAATTGTAGTTTGAATTCAAGAGCAGTGTGGGTGACGAGGCATCTGCGCTGTGCTTCATGATTTGAGCTTTTTACATTTTACCACCTTAATCTAAAGATTGCCTCTTTATCTATGGCTTTCCCTGTTCCACCTCCGTGTCCGTAGAGGGAGAACAAAAGCTTTAATTGCATAACTAGCGTCAACATTTAACAGGTAACCTTCACAGTTGGTACTGTTCACTCCCAGCTTGTGGGTGCCCAACTCTAGCTTTTGACCTTTATGCTCAGATTGGAGCCCCGGAAGTCACATTGTTGTTTTTGTTAAATGTCAGCAGTTATTGTCTCAAAGCGATGCCAGCAGTGTAGAGCATGTGGGCTGGATAAAAGCCAACTCTCTGCCATCAAGTACTTCAACCAGGTTGGTATTTCCTTTCGCAAAGGGGGCAGGTTCTCAGTGCTCTCTAAATCAATTGGAATGAGTTAGCTGCGAGGCCCCTTTGGCGTTGAGCGGCATTACCCAGAGATAAGGGAGCTCAGACGTGACGAGCCATATTAACCAGTCAGCTCTCCTCCTGATTGGATCATTGCTGTGCTGCTTGCCTGCAGGACAGAGCCCAGCATCTAATTGAACAGTCTGTCGTTCTGTTGACAATAATTTCTACATATAACCAAGGAAAACACTTGTCTTGTTTTTGTCTGTGTGCTGAGATTCTGTTGAATGTGGGCAAATTCTTCTCACATGCATCAAAGAAATGTATTTCATGATATTTACTAGATTTGAGGGGAGAGGGGGCTGTGCAATGGAAGGTGGCTGTGCACAGGGTTAAGTGGATCAATGTCCATTTCTTTAGTCTACCCAAAGCTCATGTCAATCTAATTTAACATCTGAGGGGGGAGGGTGCACAACACAGAGAGAGCGAATGAATTACATCAGATGTCAATGGGAACATGGCTAAATAATTTAGTTACCTAAGTGTGGAATGACATTTATCAGATTGTGACTACCCATAGCACAAAGGTTTGGCTGAAAGGATCAGTACCCTGTTAGTTAATACCAATGTAGAATGGAATTGTGTATTAATTGCAAGCTTTTAACTGTAAGTACTTAACTTAAAAGCTCGTCTTATGGTTTAAGCCAATATTTTGCAACCTTTAGATTGTAATTACTTTAGATACTGCAGTTTCTTTTTGTGAACCTTCAGATGCTCTGTGCCAGTGGATTACGAACAACCAATTTATCTGATTATTAGACTCCAGAAGAGTCCTGTCCTTTTGATTGTCTCACAACCTCTCATATCTCCTTAAAAGTGACTTACAATTTCACTTTCTGTTTCTGCTGATAAGGTGTGGAAAGCTGAGAATATTCAGAGGTGTACATTTGAATAGCTGGGAAAGATTTGAGCTTTACTGTGAATAATGGAAGGATCTGGAAGACACATCATTTTCTGTCATCTAGTCCCACATTCAACAAAGCTGTATGAATGTACATACCCAGAATTGATGCATTCAAAGAAATCCTTGCTTTGCAGCTGTCAGAGTCAGGAATGAAAGCTATCAGCCGCATCAGACAACTGTGTCTAAAGCAATGTTTCAATATTTTGCATGCTCCAGCTCCCATATGGTGTGTTACATTTCCTCCTTGAAGTGTCCACCATGCATATTATTGTCTTCTATTTTGAGAGACTCCCCGCTGCGCAGTGTGTAGAGTGAAATGCAGGGGTTTCACCAAACGTCTGTGCCCACCAGGGCCAGCCCCACAGCAGCTGTGACTGATAAAGTGGATCCTCTCCACAAGAGAAAAACTTGTTCTTTACTCTGCTCCCTCTCGAATCTCAACTCAAAACTCCTGTCTTGTCCCCGAGGCGCAAACGTCCAACTTCCAAATGCCAACTCAGTCAGGACTTATCACCACTATTTCCCCAGTGAAAAATGTCAGATGGATGGTGATTTTCTGCTTTATGAATTCACAAGAATTGTGAGTGTACCATTTGAGAGATACTCTGTCCTAGTTTGATAAGTGGGGCATAATAATGAAAATGGCTTTTTGAAAACTAAGGTAAAACCTCATTTTATTTCTGGTAGGGCATCTGAAACTGCAAAGGACACTGTTTAGTACACTGTTACAATCATTGTTATCCATTTCCCTTTATCCCCGTGCTCTTCATATGGCATAATGTGCACACCTAATTTGTTTGCAAGTTTCTACTGGGTTGTAATAAATCATAGTGTACTGGAGTCTCCCATGAACACTGACAACATCCATCATGGACTGTACCTCTCATATTGTTTGTTTGACGTGTATTTCAATGGCAGCGAGACACAAACGACAAACTGAGCAGGCCGTGGCTCGTCGCCCATTGTCTTCCTGAACACAAGGCAATAATTGCCCATGCGTCTCCAAAATGAGCCGAAAATAAAACAAGGTGAGAAAACGAGCACCACTGCACGGGGGGGAAATGTGAAAGGGCAGTCAATGACACATTCATCACTGTTCTTTAAAAAAAATCTTGCAAAATTATTACTATTTTATGGAAAGGTCCAGTCCAGCAACATTAGGTCACTAAAGGCCACAACCGAAGAGAGTCAGGAGATAAGAGACAGGAGATCAAGGAGCCGAGTGCAGCGATGTGACTGTCGGTTGATGCATATTGTCAGTGTTAAAGCTACTTAAAGCTGTTACAGTGAGATTTGACTGCCATTTGTCATATTTCCTTTTGAGTCATGAGTGGAGCAGAGAGCAGGGACTTACTGAATATTTTTAGACTCTCTTTGATGGCTTATTAGCTGGACTAGGATCCTTTGACTGTCTTACAACCAAGTATAAATACAGTATATCACAATAATGTCAAAGGACCAAGGATAAATCGTCTCTGTGACAAAATGGAAATGAATAGAAAAGCTCTCATCCCTGTACGGCAAACAAAATTCTTTATTATGTTATAGCAATATTAAATGCAGAGGTTCTCTTTTTGTGCAGGTAAAAGTAAGTAAAAGCAAGTAATTGTTTATCACTGTTAGTAACTCAAGAGATGTCAGACATAATTAGTTTAGCGAAGTAAAAAGACTGAAAGCAAATAGAAACTGGTAGCCTCCATCAAAAGTGCCATCATCTGACCATCAGCAGTTAGCTGCAATAACTGTAAACTCCTGCATCCATGACTTTTTTCACAACTCTAAATGAAACAAGATTCTCATAAGATATAATTAACAGTAGTTTTGCTATATCCCAAAGGAAAATGTGAATGTAAAGCTTTCTCTGTGTATGATCAGAGATGATCAAAATAAATGTCCCAAATCTGTATTTGAGATCTCTCTTAATTCACATTGTCACACATACACAGTGGTACCTGACAATTTCCAGATACCGTCACAATCTTCCAGCCTTTAGAAATAGCAGAGACTAGTAAGTGTGTGCAGTTGGAGATTTGTTCCAACCACAGATCCATTTTTGCTCAACTTTAGGCTAACTCAAAGGCATCCCCCTGATTTGTTGATAGTATTGCTCATGTGAGACTCAAAATCCTTTTCAGTCAGCCTCCATGTGTTCATTTCAATGCACAGTTTGAACGGCTCCACTCTTATTACCTCTCATTCTGCATGAATGCCAAGCAATCTGCGGAGCACAGGTCAGACAGAACAACACGGAACGAACCAGCAACATTCAAAGGGATAAGATCCTCGTGGCCTTTTAAACCCTCCTCCCATCCAGCCTCTCTTTTCTTCCTGTGTGACAGATGAGGGTGCACCTCACCTTCATTGCCAAACACAGCTGTACATACAGATTGCACATGGGTGGAAAAAAGAAACTACATCAACTCCACGTGCCAAAAACTGCACACACAGTACAGGTCATGAATAATTGATGAGGGCAGCACAAAGCTTGGAGAATGTAAGGCTCACCTCACTGGTCATTGTGCATCTGTAATAGTGTCTGCCCCTGTGGTTTGACAGCAGGAAAATGATAACGGTTGGGACCCAGAGTTTGAGAAAGTAACTGGCCCTCTCCACCTTGATGAATAAGTAAACACATCAACCAGGCAGAGATGCAGTCGACGGGCTTTGAGTCGATAACAAGTAGATTTGTTTTCTTCTGAAAGCAGCGTTGTTTACAAGCTACCGATTACCCCTCAAATTTGATCCATCTCTCTCTACACTTTTCACCGAGCTTTGACACAGCCTGGCTCTAAGACCGATCACATTCCATTTCACCTTCTGATGTGTCCAAACAGCAGTCCCTGAAAGGTGCGTTCCTGGTGCAATAAAAAAGAGATTAGGTTGTGCCTGCGTTGAGCTCCTGTTCATGAGGAGGTCCCCATAAATATTTTCCATCTAAATTTGTGT
The DNA here is from genome assembly GCA_032353495.1 of Ctenopoma kingsleyae. Taxonomy (NCBI): domain Eukaryota; kingdom Metazoa; phylum Chordata; class Actinopteri; order Anabantiformes; family Anabantidae; genus Ctenopoma; species Ctenopoma kingsleyae. The sequence continues at coordinate 21,784,241 of JAUBNQ010000025.1, read as the reverse complement.
CAGTTTTAGGGCAGCTTCCTCCTGTGGAGCCAAACTTGATTTTCTTGAGTTATTGTAATATTCAGCGCATATTCTTGAGATGACTTTTCAATAAGAAGCTTTTTAATGTTAATGTGACTGTATATAAACTACACATTTTCTTTGGGAAAAATACTGATAAGTGTTTCTTATTTTTCACCGAATCCAACCTTTTTCATTGCTTGCATGTCATCAAACAAATAAACAATACTGTTTACCAAATGGCTTTGTTGTACAACATACTCGCTTATTAAAATGGAATCTCATTAGGGGCATTGAGCAGCCGTTTTACATGAGATTAATTGTTTTTTGGAGGTTTTTTTTTTAGAAAGCACTTTCTCTTCATTATCATTCTGTCTTGCAAATGGATTCACTGCAAATGCAATGCATATTCATTTTACAGGAAGCTTGAAAATTGTTCGGAAATGAGCCAAAGGTAGAGCTGGGCTGGTGTGCCGACCTACGCTGAATAATAAACACATGAGCCTCTGCTCTGGAGGTCAAAGAGAAAGACTGTGTCTGCAGAATGCATTTGGAGACCTGCTGAAAATACAGCTCTAACATTCAATGAAGATGTTATACCTAGTTAATGTGTTTAAAGCTTCAGAATTAATTAGCACCTATATGTTTTAAATAGCAATGTTAAAACATGGACACAAATAATTCACATTCACATTCATTCAAACTTACACTGATAGACAGTATGTATATGTTTTTGCTGTCCATGCTGTCAGGTGAAGATTTGGATGCACGGCATATTCTTGGCTTCCTCTTTCACTCCAGTGGCATCAATAATGCAGGCAGACAACCTTTTACTGGATTCTGATTTGCTATTTTAAAAGGAAGGAGAAAATGTACAGCATGCTCTCTTGATAAACTGGTCTAGTTGTAGTTTTGTGAAATGAGTTGGGATGATTCTCTCTCTCTTTTTTCTTTGGCGTATTATTTTGTATGTGTAATGTGTATATTTCAACATCAGAGGAGCCCACTTGGTTTGAAAACCTGCCCGAGGCTGGGAACCAAACAAAAAGTTTTCCTTTTTGCCAAGTTACGGACTCTTTTACCTGAGGCAAGATGAAGTACTTCAAAGGCAAAGGGCATCCTTTGTCAGCATCTCAAACTGACAGCAACAGATCCACCTCAAGAGTAATTGCAGACAGCCACTATTCAAAAGATACAGTCCCTTTGGCTACACATCCAAAAACTAGAGACATCATTTCACAGAGCTGTGATACAGAGAAAGACCATTCATTAACCTCAGTGGGGTTAATGAAGGATCTATCAACAGTAGAAACAGATAAGTAAAAAAAAAAGAGTAATTATAAACACATCTACATTTACCTCCATTACACGGATTAATTACCACATTGATTTGATACCAGCATTTCTTGACAGCAGGACGTTTGCCCTGAACCTGATTCTAATTGATTTTCTGGAAGACAAAAAGAAGGAATCAGACCTGGAAAATTAGCCAATGTCATCTTTGTGGAGGCATTCTTAGTCTTTAGCTCTGAGCATAAATGTCACTGAACAGTAAAACACTCGTTAATTAAAGTGTAATTGTGTTACAGTTGGTTCGGTGCCTCATTTAGTTCTATCTGATTATAGCAATAAACTGCCACCACAGTTTCCAATACAAGTGACAAAAAAGAGCTTCTTAGACACTGAGTCAACACTTTTGTGTTATTGTGCAACCATAAATCTAATCAAATCGTTGCTATTATTGTTGTCACGTGATGTTACACGCTGGCTGTGGTCCAATACAGCCACAATCCATTACTGGTCAGAGAGCAGCTTCACAGGAAGAGATGGAGGTTAAAGGTGCGATTGCAAAGACTGTATTGCCCCATAGCACAAAATGACTAATAATGCATCTGCAGGGGGTTGATCGAGTTGTTGACTGATACAGTAAATCAACAAAGGGGTTGAAGTGTCTAGCCTCCAGAAGTCACTGGGTTTTGTAGCAGAAATTTTGCATTATCCACAATTTTTATCATTTTCCAATTTCATTAGTTCTGAAAAGAAAAGAATCAAATGTAGGAGTTTGTAGTAAAATTGCAAGGAAAGCTGCAGAATCACAAAAAGGGTAAAGAAGTGAAATCAGGTTTTATAAGGACTTAAGAGATCATTTCTGCCAAAACCAATGCCACACTGTTGAATAACCAAGGTTATAAAATAATAGGCTGATGATGGAAAACTCAAGGTCTAAGCGATGACCGCGGGATTTTGCTGAACACTGTAATGTTGCTGTGGCAAAACAGGGTTGTTAAGGTTGAATAAGTACAGAATTATGTCCCAAAATAGCTAATTAATGTACGCCATGTGCTCTGGGAGACTCATGGGAGATCAGACGCAACAAACACAAGCGGGCAAGACGTAAAAAAAAAAAAAATTGTTGGCGGATTTTAAAAAAGAGTGTGTCTCATGTCTGTATCAGATTTTAAATCCCAATGCATTCTCAGCATGCAGCAGAGCTAATCTTCCATACATGCATTACAGTCGTATCAGTCATTCTTTTGAAAGAGCCTTTTCATCTATGAAACATTTGTTTTTGATTACCAGAGGAGAGGCACAGTGAGGGCTACCCAGTCAGGGGTATTGGAAATAAATGTCTTTTAGTTATTAACCATCCCACACATCTCTCATCAAATATTCATGCGGGAGACTTGGGAGAATTCTGAGGTTGCAGGGATATAGGATATTCTCCCATCAGTCTAACACTGGAGCAGGTAGTCAATGTCTCAGCAGAGAGCCGCCTCCAGAAAAACTCAACTATTCAAGATGCCAGTGGGAAACATGGACTTCTCCACTGAGGTATCATGTTGTACGTCTCAATTTCTAACTGTTGCTCAGTGTCCTGCATTCAGGTGGAAAGAATGTGCGATATCCTGGATTGTGAAGGTTGCTTTTGAAGTATAATTCATTGTAATGCATGTAATTATAAGAATTTATTTTCATTGTAAACAACACAGTTTTTGATTTCAGATCAGTGGACTGCCTCCAGAGTCCCTGCACGTTGCTTTAACTGTAAGGATGTATGTTAGCCACAGTAAGATACTGTTCATCTGTGTGAGCTAGTAAGTTATGGAGACAGGTAATGTGGAAGATATATATAACACAGAAAAAAGTCTGTGTTTCCGTAGCATCAGGAGATTACATTACAGTTCACTTTTTTTTTGTTACTGATGTGTACTTAGGGAATTAGCGATACACAATGACTTCATATGACTGGACTAGCAGAATATTAATTTTGTTTTAGGATGCACTTTTCTAATGACACAAATGATTCATGAAGTAGTGGTAGAAGTACAAGGCTGTGCCTTTAAATTTACCTGAGTATTTTCTGCCACTGCAGTGATTAAATGCAAAACCCAGTTGTGCGAGCTCACATTCAGATCTCTGGCTGTCCACTCTCTGCTAGACCAAAAAGCTCATTTCCTAAGAGCACTTCAATGTATGCGCTGTCATACTGGGTAAAATGGGGCCATCTTATTGTGTCTCCAGTCCTCATTTCAACACAAGCCTTTTGAAAAGCTTGCCAGTGCCCCGTCCTCCCCTGCACTAAATGTGTAGGGAGGAGATAGTGCATTCTCATGTTATCTGCCACCGGCCTCTTGCCCCTTCAGCCATTTTCTCATTTCACAGATTTGACCAGGAGGTGACCTTGGCTTTTTAAGTGCTTTTAAGGCAGAGCCAAGTCTTCTCTTCTTTTTTTCCCTGTCTCATAAATGGAGACAGAAAGAGAGAAGGAGAAGAGATTTCTTTCTGGCCTTTTCTTCAATAGCCTTCCTCCCCTTCTTTCTTTCACCCTCTTTCCTGCGCGTAGTCGCTCGGAAACCCAAACCCAGTTTTTTCTTTTTAAGAGTAGACATGATGACAGCCTGTTGTCTGGTAATTCACACGAGTCTGTGCTTTTAATGTAGAAAACAGCCTAAGGGAGCAGCAGCATATGTTTATGACACATGACGTCAGACGCGGAGATCAGTCAGGAAGTTTGAAGTCGGGAGACGCGCAGTCCATTAGCCAAATGTGATAGAACAAAGAACTAATTGGATCTCTTTGCCCTAGAGAGTACTTCACAATATTCAAATACTAATCGTCTTTTGTTTTAAATGCAGGTAATACTTTATATCACTGGTCACATCACAACCTCACACAAGGGACAGGGAAGAAAAGTAGACCATACGCTTGTGTCTGCATGTGTACGGGGGTGTACACGTGTTGAGTGTGTTTCCTGCTGGAAATAAGCAGGCAGTATCACAGTCCTCCATCGCCATCCCTCCCAAGTGCACCTCTGGCAGAGCACTAATCTGGGTCAAAGTGCTAACTACTTAGCAGGGCCTGGGAGAGGCTGGCTCACATATGAATCATTTCTCACGCCTCCCGTCCTCATTACGCTCACCGTAGCTGGAAAGGCAAAAGGCTTTCATATTTCCCTCTGACCTTAAATGTAAACATCCAGGCAAGTCTGAAAGCGTGTGAGCTAACAAAGCTTCTGTTGCCGCCAATTCTTAATTGACTCTCCTTTATGGACTCTTTCTAGTAAAGTAAAGTACATCCAAGCCCAGTCCACGAGCCTTTCAGCAGTTCTCTGTCATGAAGAAAGTGTTTTATGTTATAGCATGTTATGTTTGTCACATGATCAGCACATTATGCTCTTTGATTGTGAATCAGTTTGTGATTTTTTCTAAATCCAGTCTCCCTTTCACATCACTGATGGAGTTAGCAAAGGTGGGCGCCCAGAAAGAAGTCCATACTTCTCTCCAGCTGGGTAGGTAGAACTCACAGGGGGGAAATATGGACCTGATGAACACTTTTCAGTTATGGACTGGCTGTATGAGCTGGATGATTTTACTGCAGTATAGAAAGGGCCACAGCCATTTGTTCATTCGTGTTTGATGCTTGATTGCTCTGATGCTAGCATCAACAGGTGGCACATGCTCAATATTTCATGAGAATGTACTACAGTAGCTTTCACCAACCTGTGCCAATACTGCAATAAAAAAAAAGAGACAAGCCTTAGTGCTGATGAATTGTAAAGCTTTGATGGTGTCTCCAACACACCCTGGAATGAGAACAAGGCACTGTCCTCTCACTCTGTGAGCATATAAAGGCAAGGACAGTGGGGCCACCTGGAATACAAAGGGCCGTTTGGAGATTCTTAGAAATATTCGTGTATCAGAGAGCCTGACTGGTTGAGGCCATTTGGGATTTTCCATGCTTCAAGGCTTGTCTTGCATACTAGTTCCTTATGGGAGAACAGCTGGAAGTGCCGTTGTCACTGGACTGCTTGTTTCTCCCTGGAGGGCCGCGGTGGGGACAGCGGTGGCGACAGCGGTGGCAGTTGGTGGTGGCACGTGGGCAGTGCACTTGGACAGTGTGTCCATTGGGAACGAATCACATTTAGCACACACACCCTCCCCTCCACTGCCACCTCCACAACACCTCCTTCTCCCATTATAGTGAGTGAGCTCAAGCTGCTGACAGCAGTGACAGCCCCAGCACAGGGAGAAGACAGGGGGAGGGTGGTGCTGCTGCGACGGGGTGCTACATCTGCTTGGGTCCTTGGTGCTGCCAAATGGCCTACAGTATTTGATGCAGTCGTCACTTGTATAGCACATCACATGTTGGACCTTTTTATGATCTGAAAACCACTTGTGAGCTCACAGATGTAATAAAACAGCAGAGTAGGAGTTTGTGTTGTCACTTCACGTAACATGATGACTTGAGAAGATTATCTTTTGTGGAGATATATTAAACTTGAAACACAAATGGCTCTTGTGACACACGGGGTTAACAGGAATTATATGGTGGACCTCCCAGTAACACGGCTTGCAGGCTTTAATTTGCCACACCATGCACTGATAACACCCTCACTGACAATTCCCCATTGCATCCCAATAATTAAGATCATTTCCATGTTTCTGTAAGGGGCGTGAATGTCTAACAAGGGTCGCTAAAGCTTTGGAGATGACAGACTCCTTTGTCTGGCAAGCTGTAAGAATGTAGTAATTGGTAAACTGTTTTACCAATTTGAATTATTAACAAAACACCCATTTCATAATAAAGGGATTTATTATTCTGCGCTGCACCACGATTTTGTTATCATCAAAAGCCTCGGTTACTCTCGGCTTTTTATCGAGACAGAAAATCCATTGAAAGTGGCTGAAGGCCTGACACAAAGCAACTGCTGAATCTCCACAAATCTGCAGGCTTAATTGATTATTTGCGCAGAGCTGTATATCTGCAAGGTGCAGAATACCCAGGGGAAATAATGTAAAACAGATAACAAGATGAAATGTGAGAGAATTGCTTTCTGCTGCCCATTTTATTAATCTTTTCCCCTTTTCTTATTCTCAATGAGTTTCCCATCTAGGTTTTCCCATTACAGAAACGCAGCTTCACATTTTAAAATCAGCGTGGCCTAAATTGAAAGTTGAGAGTTGATTCAAACTGGCAAGAAAGGTGTTTGTTAAGAGGTTATTTTGATTTCTGAATAACACATGGAGGGACTGAATGTTGTGTGTACTGAGACTCCCAGAGGAGAACATTTTATTTTCAAATCTCCTCTTCATTATTCTGCCTTTCTCAGTTCTTTGCCGGCATTCAGAGGCTTGAATTCATTATGCCAATACTTTACACATTTCAGAAGCGATTCCAGTTTTTTTTTCTGATTCAGGTCTGCAGGTATTATTTCTCAGCTAAGCCAGGTGTTTTCCAAACTATCCTGACATCGTGGTTTCACTTTTTGTGGAAATGACTTTAAAAGAACATCCTTGGGATGATGGGATGTGAAATTACTGTGGAACTCCACTCGTGTTTGTACCATGTCAGAGCCTCTTTCCCCATTTGCTCTGCTCTTCGCTCCCCATTCACAGCACTCGATGAAAAAAAGAGGTATTGTTAGCATGCAGCAGGCCTGCTTTCACTCGACACCAATCAAGCCATTATGAATGGGGAGGAAATGGAAGGCCTTTTGTTTTGGTTTGTTTTTTTTAGTCTGATACAGAATTCTTGGCATTAGGTTGCACATCAGGTCAGACCATAATTGCCTTCTCCTCACTGGGGAGCTCCTTGTTTTCCATTTGAAGTCTGCCTCTTTCACATTTCACCATTAGAGGGAGGGGGTGTAGAGTAGGGGAAGGGAAGACGATTTCTGGATCAGTCATTTCATATGAGCTGCAAGAGAGACATGGAGGACGTTGAGGATGAATTCAGAGATAAGTTGCCAAGGTACTTTCCGCCTGGAACATAGAAGATGGAGAAACTGGGATATTGCAAAAATAAAACGTGTATAAAAATCTAAAAATATATAAATACAAGTTATCACTTGGTTGTGATGGACCTTTTTTACTGTTTAAGATTAAACACAAAATGAGCCTAAAGTCTTTCAGCTGACAGATGAAAGTGATGCTGCTAAATGAGTTCATTCTACCTTCCAAAAAAAATTCTTTCCAAGTCCTGAAATCGATGCTGTATTTATGTAATTTTCCAGTTCCTCTGTTTCCCACTTTCCATCCCTCATCTACTCACCTTTCTGCGCACCAACATAATAATTCTCAGCATGCTGTGACGTCAGTGATTGATGGACAGTAGATTTCTAGCTGAGAGCTATTTCCAGACACTAAGGCACTAGTACTGATGGAATACAACCAGGTGATGGTTTCCTTTGAGGATTTTTAAAAGCTTCCCGGTCATATTTCATGTTATCTCTTCAAGGAACAGCTGTACTAACAATTGTACTGAATTTCAACCTAGATGGGAGTGACATTTTGCTACTGCTAAGGCGGTGAAAATGTTAACAAATAGCAGAGAATACTTTGTGAGGCTTGTTCAGACTTCACATTTAACCACAGGAATGAAGACTGAATGAAAGTGGTTCTCACAGTTTTGATGTGACGAAGCTAAATTTACGTTTAATGGGTTTTAACCTCTTTCTGAGAGCACGGCCTTTAAGAGTTTGGGACAGACGGTTGATATGAGTTAAGTGCACAACGTGCTGCTGGCCGAAAGTGAGCAGAGAGGCAGTGTTGTGGTTTATTTGGTCCAGTTCACACACAGTGCATAATGGATATTTAACAGCCCCAGCCTGCTGGAAGTGTACTGTGTCCTGAAATGGTGCTTGGGACATCTGACGGAGTGTGTGACTGTCAGGATGACACACCCATTAAAACACACAGCTATTGCTATATTCCACTCTGAATTCATGTCACAAGACTGAACACAACACACACTTTTCCCTCCTGTTAATGGCTTGCAGTGAATCATCCATATACCTATTCCACATTCTAGCGTATTCCAAGAATATTCTGTAGACTGAAATAGGTGTTCTGCTGTGCACCTTAGTCACAGTTAAATCTGGGGTAGGAGAAGTGAGCATGTTTCCCAGCTGTGCCTTTGGCGGGATGAGCATCTCATCCTCTTCCTGCTCTGAGCCCATACTGAATTATTGAAATAAGAGAGGCGCCTCACATTGTCTTGTATCATTACGATAGACACTCTTAGAACTCTCCTCCCAATATGAAGGAGAAAAGTAGTTTAATTTTACCTCTCCCACTGGATCACACAGAAAAATTCCTTTTAGATTAGCTGCAGGTCAGGCATCTCAGCATAGCTTATGTTTTTTTTGCAAAGGGAAAGAGCTGCAGCTGAGTTCTCACAATAGAAGATGAAGCAGGTGCTGAGAAGGAAGAGCTACCTGAGCCGTGGTGTCAGGAGGACTCTTGTAGACATCAGCGGAGATTCCTCCAGAGTGGCTCTAATGATTGTTCTCATCATCATCCTACACTAAGCTTTCTCCAGCATAACTCATTGGAAACACTCCGTGCATACTGTGGAGACGGGATGCAGAATATCCCGATTCTACAGCTATTAGAGTAACTGACATTCTGTGTTATGCCACTGTAGCGAACAACTGCACCTGCACATAGTATTCAGGGCATTCCTGACATTCTGTCTGTACGGATGCATTGCTGGCTCACAAAGACAAATCTACATAGTGTCACAAATATAGTAAAATAATGTGGGTGAAACATATCAAATTGTTAAATCAGATGATGACTTATTGTTAG
>JAUBNQ010000025.1:21745827-21759831 GCA_032353495.1 Ctenopoma kingsleyae | reverse complement strand
GTTACGTGTTGAAGTCTTCAAGTTAACAAATTAATTAACCGACTTCAACAGTATTTACTTGCAAAACTTTAAACACATGGTGATTTATGGGCACAGACTAGCCGCTGATTAGATGGAGCCTATGACCTTTCAGTTACAGGATGATCATTCTTACCACTTTTCTCCCTGCGACTACAGTGTCTACTGCTCTATTTAGGCAGTTTGATGCTGCAGTCCTAATCCAGTGCAGAGTTACCGGGGTTCTCAGTGACTTTAAACTGATCTGAAATAGACAGGAAGCCACTCTAAATAAAACAGGTTGCAGAATGAGATTAAAAGCAACCTGTTGGGATATGATTTTGTCTATTAAAATTCAGGCCAGGAACATATTCTCTGTCTATATATTATTTAGTAATATACAGAATGGAATTTAAAATTCGTTTTGGTAGAGGAAACTCAAAAGGTTGTTGTTCACATATGAAGCGTATTGTGAATTTCTCGCCTGTGTTACACACCTGTCAACCAAAATCTGGAGTAGTTTTGTGCTGCACTGCCACCTGCTGGTAAAGAGTGTACACGTTTGAATCTAATAAAAAGAAAGGGGTTAGATTTAGGGTGAAGGTAAAAACAAGTAATTTTTATTAAACTTAACTATTTCACCACATGACAAAATTGTTTTTTGTTGTTTTCTGATGAATACGCACAAAGATCTAGGTCCTGGTCAAACTTTCAATATAACTTATTAATACTAGAAACTGAAACAGCACAATCTGTTTGCTTTAGCCAAGTTTCTCTGCATTAAGATATATTTCCAGACTGTTCATCTCTGTGTTCACATATTGCTAAATGAATATCTGGTGCCAATTGTTTCCAAATAATTGCAACTGCAACTATTTCTTTACTCACTGTTATTCCACTGGGAAATAAACTGCTTTTACACAATTTTTAAAATTACTCTTTGGTACCTGAAGTTAGGGACATGAAGAAATACAACTCTGAGCTTTATATTAAAGTTAACAAAGTTGATCTGTCTCCAATTTAATATGCACAAAAGAAATAAGTCTAAAGGTCTCAGTCAGTTAATATATTATTAATCAAGAGCCAAATAGAAACATCACACAGCTACAGATCACTCTGACCTTTTCACACATTTGAAATCCATGTTGCAGGATTCTTTGCCTGATGCTTACTGAAATATGTCAAATATTGACCACTCTGCAAATGTCAGCACTTTAAGATTTAACCATCTTGATCTCTGGGTCATAGAGGATAGGCTACTGTGGCTACTGAAACTTTACACTTGATTCAGTTTGATTTCTTTGATTTCGTGTTGCCACAGCCATGGACAGATTATGAGAAATCTCACCACATTTTTCTTTCTTTAGAATGATGAGGTGTCTGTTTTTGTTCATCTTGCTTTATGTCTCCTTCACAACATGTTGCATCTTGTTGTGATTATATTGTGTATTTTACCCTCTTTGACACCCACCTCTTACAGAGGCTCTGACCTCTGACCTCTCAGGTCCCCGGGCACCTGCACAGTAGGTCTGTTAATCCATCCATGCCCACAACAGTAAAGTACTATGCAGTGGAGATACTAAAAAATCTTTTATCTTTAGTTTTTGCTCAGAGATTAGTTTATGATGCTTACAGAATGTCATCATTTACAATATAACCAATCCAAAAATAAAAATGTTAAATGCTCCTATTGTGTCCTCTTCCTATTATATGCAGATTAACGAGTGTGTTTCTCTCTACATCTGCACAGTTCTTCTAGATCATTTTAAAGCAGGAACTAGCTGAAAAGGAAAAGGCAAATAGGAAGAAAATGTTCAAACTGTGATGTCATAGTATGTGACCACTGTCATTTATTCATCAGTTATTCAAAATGAAATATCACTTGAAAGTGAGTCTAGAGTAGACCAAAGAAGACATTAATATCTTGCAGTTCAAAAGATATTTTCTCTGGTATAGATTTTTTTTTTTTTTTTATCTCTGCAGCTGCATTTTCTGCCTGTTTTGTTCTTCTTCAATAAGCTCCTCTCTTGCCAGAAGGCGTACTCATATTTCTGTGACACTTTGCAGTAATTCACACTGTAAATCAGGCCGTCAGTCTAGTTAAACAACACTGCCATCCGCTGCCCGTGATGGGCACACACACTGTTGGAGATCCCTGACATGAAAAGAATTATAATGGAAGCTGCCTATGTGATATTTTTAGCCTTCGTTTATGTAAAATTTGCCCTTTTCTCACTACACATGAACAATTTGACACATTCAGCTGAAGCCATTTGAAGCTTCCTGGAGCGTTTAGTTACAAGTGTGTGAGTCAGTGGTGCCTTTGCAGCAATTGTTGAGGGAATGCTTGTGATATTGCCACACTCAACGGAGAAAAATCTACTCATAGTGGATAAAAAGCTCGAAGAGTGAAGAATATTGCTTGAACTACATACTTTCACCACTCTCCTGCTTCATCTCTAAGGTCACTTTTTCTTTTTGCTTTATATTCACAAGAAGATGGATCAATTCATTTGACACAGTACCAAGAAAGACCCTTAAATTTTTCATTTCAAAGGGTTGATTTGCTTCAAATCCAATCGTATCCAGCAACGCAGCCAGATTAAATTTCACTTACTGGTATTTTAAGATATCTGTCTCTGAGATTTTCTGCTGCCACCCCAATACAATGGAGGTGAATGCAATTTTATTTTCTGGTTCTCAAAGAATTGAAAAATTATCTCTGAAGTTTTCATTATAACCTTTTTCTTCCAAAAAGTAGTGCCACTAAAATTTGTTTTAGTGAGGTCTATGGATCATCCACAGTAGATGAATGTGTAATAGTAACTTTGATGAGTGTTAAGATGAAGCAAAGCTCTAAATATCACTTTACATATTCTGCTTGATTTGTTACATTAGTGCAGAATGTGCAAAGCTGCACTGATACTGACAACTAAGGGCTTGATCACTTTTACGTCTGGGCTCACAGGGCTGATCCCAACATGAGTGATACATATACATTTCAAACTATATGCATTTTAAAACATGCTGATGTAGTGTAAATGAAATTTTATAGGCACACGAATCCTGTGGCAGCAATCACGCTTCTTAGATAAGTGGGCTTCAGAGAGTTGCAATGAAAAATAATTGTATTGTTTTAATTAAGTCAAGTTAAATCAAGTGTCGACGGAAACTAAAATCCAACCATACCATCATCTCCCCACCTTCACCTCGCTGTAGAGGTGCTACTGTATAGTGCAAATTTATTGTGGTTTCATCCTCTTGAGTAACTGAATAAGATTGTTCCAAGCACATTTAGGTTGTTTTTTGTGCTGAACTCAAAGTACTTTATGTTCAACTACCTACTGTGCACATAGTAGCAGCGCCATATGCTGAATGTTAACGTCAAGAAATTATTATTGCATCAATTGTCCAGACATGAATGTAACACCAACAACAGGGGAAACTAATATTATTCAATTAATGCGTTTTCTGATCCCTGTATCCCGACTGTTGGCTCCAACCTCAGTGTTTTTCCCGAAGGTGCAGTTTAAAATGATCATTTTAATTGCTTTTACCCCTAAGAGCCCCTAGTAGCTGTCACAGGGATGCTGGAGCAAATCCCAACTTCACTGGTTGAAAGGCAGAGTATGTCTCAGACAGGTCAACAGTCTATCACAGGGCTGACATGTGGAGTTAGACAATTTCTATTCGCATCCACAGACAATTTAGAGTCACCAGTTAACTCCAGCTCTGTTACTGCAACTGGTTTTTCTATGTGGCAGGATACAAGCACAGAGAGAATATGCAAACTCCTACACTGACTGAGGACCTGCTGGTTGTGAGGCAGCAGTGCCGACCACCACTTTAAACAGGAATGTTTGTAGCGCATTCTTTGAAATCTATTTTCAGCAGCACGTTAATACTCATTTGTCACAGGAGTTGTTGACAATATGAAAAACATAAAGTACCACTCAGTACTTTAACTGTTGTTCATTTGGTTCCATCAACAGGAAAAACTTCTGAAATACAAATTGATTTTGTCAGGAGAAACAGTCTAAAACATCTGAGAGGCTGAGAGTGGTTTGTACATAACAAAGGTCCCTCGAGACGTAAGAAATACTAGGGTCAGGAGTTCAAATTTCCTAACGTAAAGCCCAGGCTTTGGAAAATTGTTGTAACCATGACCAAAATAATTAAATTATTTGGTTAGAGAGTAATGTACATACAGCAAAATGAATTGAATTGGTACCAGCTTATGGAAGCAGTTAGACGAAAGAAAAGATCACACTCATTTTGTATCATGAATCCTTTAATCATATCCTCCAACAAAATAGATTTAGTGTGCAGTGAATAAATAGAGTAAATAAATATAATTTCTCAGAGATACATAATTTGCTTGATGCTCAGGATTTTATTTTCAGGAGCTAAACTTAAAAAGGAGCAGAACACAGGTAGGCCTCAATGCTAGACAAACAACTGAGTGGTTACAAGAAGACAGAGAGAGAAAAGAAACACAATCACATCTTCACAGGAAGCAAATGATCTGGTCTCCTTAAACGTCACCTCGAACACAGGGATGATCGTCAGTAAACTGTATTTCGTTTTAAGATGTAAGGCCTCCGAGACTTGGTGGTGTGCGCTGCTTGCCTCTTCAGGATGTAGGGGGATTTTCGTTTCAGAGGAGCGTCACTGTTCTCCTCTAAATACTCCACAGAGTCGTGGAGTAGCTGTTTGGGGCAAAGAGAGACACAGCAGAGGGTGAGGGTCGGGAATGTCAGGCAGACGCATGTTTTGTTGCTGAGTGGCTGAGTAATGGGCGGCTACGCTGGTGTAGCTGTGATTAAATGACTGCTTCTGCTCTGTGCTTCCATGCGTGGCAGAACAGGTGCTAATCTGTAGTCGCCGTGTTAAGAGCTGAGAAAAAAGCTGTTGTGTATGGAGCCGAGAGTGAAAAGAAAATGATGGAGGGGAGGGAGAAAGATACGGAGAGGAGGGGGTGAGAGACAAGAGATTTAATGAGATGTGTTCACAGCGTGTGTGTGAAGTGTGACTTTGCAAAGTGCACATTATCTTAAATTGAGATTTACAAGAACTCAATGTGAATCTGTCCAGTAACAACATACATTTATACAAAGACTTAAGGAGAACTGAATACCCACTACCCTCTTATATGTACTTTAGATCTCTTAATTACTTTGGATACGTGCAGAATCAGGTTTTAGTATTCCACTGAGGGAAAATGACTCTAAAAAAACTCCATTAAAAGTGCAAGTATTGCCCAGTAATACTCCAGTTTAAGCAGAAGTGCCCTTTAATTTTTCTACTGCAGAAAGAGTACAAAAGTACATGCTAAAATTTTACTTTACTTAATGTAATCCTGCAAAAAGAAAGTAACTAATGGTGTTAAAATGGATGTCACGGAGTAAAAGTAACATAAAATAGAAGTTACTTAACACCTCTGACAAAAGTCATCTTATCAGAGAAATTCACAAAATTGCTCAAAGGTGAAAAAGTTAATAATTTAACCAGCGACTTAAGATACTTGTAGTTTGATAAGAAGAGAAGAGAAGAGAAGAAGATAAAGCACATGCCACATAAGCCACATATTGTCTCTGTGGTACTCGCAGGCAGGAAAAAAGTAAAAACTACTGACACTATATCTACTACAACCCTCACCCTCTCCTCCCGGCTCTGCAGAGCTCGGCAGATGTGTTGCAGGCTGTACAGCTCCTCCAGCAGCCCGAGGCTCCCCTCCATCAGCTCGCCGTCCTCCTGGTCCTCTGCGCTCCACCCCTCCTGCCGCAAGCTGTTGACCATCCTGCACAGCTTGGTCAGTGACACGCGCCAGTAGGGGGCACTCTGCTTATTCTGTTTCATCTGCAAAGAGGAAACCAGGGAGTAAATGGTGGAGGTGCTTAGTTTGAACAGGGTTCAAACTGAATTCAGGAAATTAATGGTTTTCCAAACTCGAATATTTGACCCTCGTTATAAGTTGGTGACTTGATCAAAGTTTATATGAACAGTTAATGTTTTGAGCAGATTTTGAACTTTTCTGCCATTTTCAATGTTACAATTCAGCCATACTTTTTCAATTAGCCCTGCTAAAACTGGTGTATTTGTGCAGCTTATTATGCACATGTTTGATTGTAATTGTGATAAAAACTACATTACTGAATTTCTCAATTACTCTAATGTTTCGTGTATTACGTTTTTGTCTTTTTTAGAGTAATTCCTTTCACCCCACTGCCTTCATTTCACTGTTGTGCCACAGGGACAAAATTCTATTTTGGATGTTTACAACAATCACTATTTAAATTGACTGTGCTTTTATAGGTGCGGCAGTAAAAGCTGTGGCAATTCCCAGTAGTCGGTACTGAGAATTCATTTCACTTAACATCGTGAAGACTGACGCAGAATTTTAAAGGCAGCAGTTAAGACGTGTGCTACTTCTTAAACATCCTGACACCGAGAGTGTTCAGATATTTCAGTCACATCTAACTTCATCCAACTGCAGCCTGTTGTGCTATAATCTAGTTTGAGTGCTTTAGGACGGTGAAGGGCTCCGGGGCCCCCTGCGTGTGTGGGCCAGTAATCTTACACACATTCAAAAGATCTCTGGGTGTTACTGAGGATGAATGAGAGATTCAGAGGGCACAGGGAAATTGCAGCTTCTACATTATTGTAAATGTCCACAAGCCCTCTAAGAATCAGTTTGCTCATTTGGTTTATGAGCAGCATACGAGTACAGTCTCTTTGATGTTGTACAGGAGCCACATCGGATACAGGTTCCCTCTGTTTGTCAGGGCAGAAGCACAAACACAGACATTTAGAAATCATTCATGCATCAAAGACTTGAGTGGTTTCGTTTAGTTTTAAATGTGAGTGGGGCCAGATGGAGGTTTAATTGTGCAGAAAAGCCACATGACGAGACAGAGTAGCTTCGTCAGGGTTTTCTCCCTTAATGCTGGTCAATCAATAACTTTGAGGAGCACGAAGACATAAATGCAGATGTTCAGTATTCAAACAATCCACAGTGGGACCACATTTTTTAAAAAGTTCTCCGTCAGTGACGACTGAATACTTTACTACTTTACTGTGTGGTCTGCACCGTTTAGAAACTTCCCCTCAATGTCTTAACAGAGATCTTAAAATCTCTGAAAGTCTTAGTCTACGTTCCAACATTTCAAGCCATTAATGACAGAGTGCGCATGGTTCCATACCAAACTGTCCAGACTAACAAATGAAACCTGGCTGTGGAATAATGGAATTATGTTCCATAGTGAAATAAGAACCAGGAGGGAAATCTACCTCCTGCATCTAATCGGATAAAAAGAAGAGTTGGACAAGTCAATCAATCCAGTTATTGCCTAAAGAAATGAGCCTGTTGTTAAGGTAGAGAGCTTCAAGTGTATTCCTACAGTACTGGACTTTCCAGCCTCTCAAGACTCCCAGTCATCCGACAAGTTATTATTACAATCATCATCCCTGAGCAACCGCCGAGCATCAGCAGCAATGAATCACATGGCTGATTTGTCACCGTCACGTCTCGCCACGGTTATTTATCAGAGAGAGAGAGTGAGAGGTGGAAGATGTGTCGTTACGACGCTGTCAGGTCCATCTGAATCTTATTAGGCTCGGCCATCCATCTCGTCGCGCCTCTAGTAGCACTTTCACCGACTTCATTCCTCAGCACTGCCTGGCCGTGAGCGCACAGCACGGAACAAATGTGATTTAAAAAAAATCTTAAGTTATAACTGAATAACTTCTTTCAGCCTCAGCCCTCGTCTTTCCCACGACTGCAGCAACTGGAGTGTGTTGATCATATTTATTTGTTTCTGCACATTTGCACTGAATAGAAAAATTAAAAAAGACTTTAATTTCGGGTCAAATCCAGAAATAAGTCAGACCCTGAGTGACACAAACAAATCTTCTCACAGGGAATTATTTTAGAGGAGGCTGTGACTGAACCATGCATCCAGACTTCATGACAGAACACCTGGGCTGTCTGTCCATGGGGTCAGGTGGAGGGATGTGAAGAGTCACTTACTGCCTGGGTGGACTGAAGTTTTTTTGGACATCTAGTCTCTGATGTTAGGTGCAAAAAAAAGGAATACCCCGTACCTTAGAAGTGAAGAGACTGCTGAGTAGCTCCTCTTCAAGGGCTCGCTGTTCCTGGTCGACATCTGAGAGTTAGAGGAGAAACGAGAAAATAACCTTCAACCAAATCTAATCAGGGGTTAAATCAATACTGTGATTGCTTCAGAAGAAATGTTAGCTGGTTATCAAAGTATAGAATGTTCTTTTCCAATTTATCTAATGTACCAGCTGGCATTTTGTGAGCTGAAGTTAAGAGATGTTTACAAGATTCACGTCATAAGTGTAAAATGGAGACAAACTAAGCTGAGCTGTGAGAGTGAAACACGTCGCATTAATTTCAATCAATCAATTACTCAATAAATCTCCGTTTATCCAACGTCCTTTGTTGATTAATTAAAATCAATATTAGATGTTAAATGTGCCACAAACATCTTTCTCTGCATAGAACAGATTCAAATAATCTTACTGTTTGATTTATTCCATTGATATTTCATTAAAAATAAGTAAAGAAATGAATGAGGTGAATAGAAATTAATTTTCTTTATTTTGGAATCAGTTAAAAAGTGATTTTGCTTAAATAATGTTTTTAATTTCTTTAAACTTATAGTTATTCATGGAGGAGCGAAAAAAAGTCTTTCTACACTGTAAAAAAAAAAAGTAACTAACTTAACTAAGAATATATTTATTTCATAAAATATCAGAAAAACAGAAACAATCACCAAACTAAAAACAGACATTTTCTTTCCTTCTCACATCAACAAACTGATGCACCTGTTGCACCATCATGCAAGTTACATGAGAGGTGCATGGTTGTCATCGCTCTTTCCCCAGTGATGATGAATGACAAATCATAAAATGCTGCTTAGATTGGAAAACCTGTTGAGAGCGCTGCGGGTTTTACCTGTGCAAAGTCCACCACACGTGAAACAGAGGAGAAGCATGCAAGCCAACTGCGCCTGCATCGTGATGAGGGTACAAACGAACTCAAAGGATCCCACACTGAAGAGTTCACCTGAGGAAGAATCTAGTCCATAAGGTTAAGGGTCAGACACAGACGGTTAAACAGGCTGGAGAGCGAATGTGAAGCGATGCTGCTGCTGCTGCTTCCTCTTCGTCCTCCTCGTCTTCTCTCCCAGCTTAAAACAACGCTTCCTTCCCCTTTCTTGCAGTTTTCCAGTTGGATGTGAAGTGCAGTGGGCTCCATTCCCCCAGTTTATAAGAGCCAATGTGATGTCAGAGGATCAGCCCCCCCCCCAATCCCCACTCTTCATTTCCAGCCCTATCTACCCACCCACTAACACAGCCACCTCCATCCATTCACTCATCCAGCTCATCTCTCTCCCGTCACTGTGTCATCGTTTCATCAGACGTCACTTTGGCATCACGCGGCGACAGGTCGTTTGCGTCAAGGTTTGTGAGGTTTAGTTGTTTCATCTCATGAATGCACAGAGTATAAGGTCTGTTTGGCACTTGTCTGCCAGGGGCGGGATGCAGAGGTGATGTTTAGGGGGGTGGGAGGATGCATGACAAACATTCTCTCTTTGTGTCACTTTTAGGAGCAGCTGTTCTGCTCCATCACATCTTTTTAAGCACATTGATCTTATCCGTTTAGTAGCTGTTTGCACTGTCGAGGAATTCTACATGTTCACATTTTACATTTTAACTCTTTGCTTATGAGTTCAAAGTTCAAAGATCATCCCTATCATGTCCACCCATTGTTCCTTTAAGTTTTTTACTTCTAATTCAGTCAATTTTGTACACGCTTAATTTAAGGAAACTAATTACAGGTGAGATTTATCATAGCTCTGATCTAAAAAGAAGCAATTGTTGGATCATTTATTCAAGAGATTCGATTTTTCATTTTTAAAAGTGCTCATTGATTATGGATTTTGATTCTTTTCAGCTGATTATGTTTCCAGGCTGGAAGTGAGAGATGTCTGATGTGTATGTACAGTTGAACCTGTTGTCTGCTTCAAGGTTGAGGCGCAACTGCAATAGTTTGGATTCCCAAAAAGCTAAAAAGTTATTTGCATATTTCCTGCTGCAGTAAACATAATTTAGTCATTACCCCTTAAATCACTGCGTTTTGGCTTTCCAGAGCCAAATATCACCACGTCACTGGCACTTACTGCATTTGCAGCATTTACTGTTCTAACTACACTATAATCAGAATCTCTTATTAAATCTTCATACAAAACTTTAACCTGAAGTTCTACTACTTTTTTGTTGTCTTTGTTGTCACGTTGGCGATGACAAACTGTTTGCGCTGCAGTTTCTCTGCGTGTTTCCCTGGTTGTTCTTGAAGGTGGAAGGGGGCAGAGTTTCACCAACAAATCTCAGCACAGTCTCGGAAACGCCTCCTCCGCCTTCGGGATGGGGCGGACAGAGTTTCAGTCGGGACACCCTCAACTTTTCTCAAACTCTCTCCCTCTCTCACAAACTGTCCGAACGTAGTGCCATGCCGGGACTGTGACGCATTTCGGATTGTTGGTTCACGTCCTTTCGCTCCCGAGTCATGGCTCCTTTTGGAAAAAGCTTCCTGAAAGCTCGACTGAAAAACAGGTAATTTGATCAGAGTGATGTTTCTTGAGGAGAAACCTGTCGCTTGTCTACGTGTTTTCTACCAGGAGTCTCTGCATTGTGAACTGTTGAGGAGGGAGAATAACGCACAGCGCAGCGCGCAGTGAACGCACAAAGGGGAAAAGTGGCTAAATTGTTAATGCAGTTTTGTGTTAGAATCTTTTCCGTAAAAAATGTACCTCAGAGTCAGAAATGCATGTTTGAGTAAAATATGCCCTTTGATTCCTGTCAAAATACACAACTCATAGCACCTTTGACTTCCTTCTGCTCTGTGACTATTACAAAGATTTTATTTGTGATGCTCAATTCACCTGGGACACCAAAGAGTCAAAGAACTTTATTTCTACAGGTGGAGAGAAATCCTTTCATCAACACTTGAATAATTTGCTTTAACAATGTCATTAAGTGGCTAGCTTGGCCTTTTTTTTTAATCCCTTGGCTGCAGCTGGGATCCAGCCACAGCTTTCAAAATGTGGGGAAAATTTGATTTACCCGGACACAATCCATCTTCTGTTGCTGGTGCAGAAATCCCATGTTGCGTTGTCGACTACAAATTTTTGTCGGGCAGAGTTGGTAAACAGACTTTTATTTAGAATATCTAGGTCATGATCTAATCCTTGGCACAGCTCGAACAGGATTCATGTTGCCAAGGATCAGGAGGGGGTTTAATTGTCAGTGAATGAGTGTTTTTATTAGCTTTACTTGTTAAGGTTCTCATTTACCATCAAACTAAACAGAAAAGAGTTTGGATTAAGTTCAGAAATAAATTAGAATAAAAACCCTTTGACAGTGGCACCAGTAGCAGAATGGATGTATTTTCACACCACAAAGCTGCGATGAACCATCTTTGATAACTTCAAACAGTCTGACTGAAGCTGTCTCCAGTGGATGTCTCTTTTTTTTTCTTCATGTTGTGTAGTAATTACCACTGCAGCACCTATAATTACCTCAAGTGTTTAGATCTGGTGATACTGTATGTCGAAGTCTTGATTCCAGAGACTGGCTTTTTACACGCGCCGGGACACTGAGCTGGATGTTTGCCAAAGAATAATAAGATGAAGGCAACACGAAGTTACAGTCAGATGAAACATCAAAACTCTCCCAGACTTTTATAATAAAGCTTAAATGTGGTTATTAGCTCTGTCAGCATTTGTTTGAATAGTCTTTATCATTAAACAGTCATTGTGCATCATTAGAGAGTGGTGTGCGTCAAACTGGTGGCTTAAAGTGAAACCTCACAGAGGCCTAAAAGGATTTCAGATTCAATAGTTGCCATCCAGTGACATATGTAACCAAAGCAATACAGCAGCCAGTTCCACCTCATCTTGCTCTTAGCAACAATTGCAGCATGACAGGATCAATTAACAGCTGAAATTAGCAGGCTGCAGCAAACAATAAAAAAAAGCTATAATTTGTGTTGAAGGAAAGTCGTTTGTCGTTTGTTTTCACCGGGCAAACATTTATTTGATTCACAGACCTGCTCAGGGGAATAAAAATAAGAGGGGTGGGCAGTTTCCCAGAGGAAGGGCAGAGAAGGGAAGGGGTGTGTTGTGTCTCTGCTCACAGATACTTATCACAGTGGGACTCATCCCAGAGATCAACATATGCAGATAGAAAATTGATGTTATTTCCTCCCCCCTCATCCTCTTTCAGATAAGAGTGAGAGGAAGCATCTCCTGTCCTGCACTGGGTTGTTTCTCCTCTACATTGTCTGTGTAGTTCTCTTTTATCATACGAATCACAGACAGAAAACGTGTGCATGTCTGTTTTGAGTTCATTACATTTGTATGTTTTAACTTTGGTTTAATGGCTTGACGTCCTTTTAGGGTGTGATATACTCTATGCTCATCGTGATATACTTAAACCTAAAACTGGATGGATAAATGGTAAATACAACGTTGTCTGATGGTCTGTCTGAAAACAGAGCTGCTTCAATGGGTTCAGGAAATGCTAATGTGAGGTTTTCATCTTAGTTTATGATGCCCCACATGCCACAGCAGATTTCCTTCAGCTCATTTTAAAGGCACGACAAGGCAACTTTATTTATACATTATATTTAAAATTGTGTAGAATTACATAAAATTAATTATTCATAATATTTACATTAAAGATAAATCTACATAAAAAAGTTAAACTGTTCAGTCAGAGTCTTTGGAAAACATACGTTTTAAGGACATTACAATATTCCAGTCTGCTAAAAATAAAAGCATGAATCAGCTTTTCCAGGTCCAAAGGGTTAGTTAGAGAGAGTGTCTGGTCATGCGTAGTCTCCCTAAGGTTTTATTTCTTCAGGAGAAAGTATTATTCATGGTGCATGGACCCCAATGTGACATTTTTCAACTATAGGAGCAAACCTACCACAATCACTCTATTCAGTTTTCATTCTACAGAAAAAAAAGGACCTATAGTGTCTACAGATATACTGCTGCAGGTGTTGGAAATGTTTGCATCACCTTATCACATCACTATTGATCTGAGAAAACACGCTGAGACAGTGGAGAGCTATAATTCTATCATTTGTTATGACTCCTTCCAACCACCAGTATGCAGTCCTCTGTGGTAACTTGTAGCTTGCAAATTTATGACACTAGAGGGAATTGTTAATGTCTACAAGGTTGTCATTATGAGTATTACAATAGAGGAGAGTCATGTCACTGCGGTGGAGCTGTAATGTCCAGGCAGAAACTTGTACTAAAATTCATATAATTTTAATGTGGTTTCCTCACACACACACACACACACACACACACGTGATGTCTCACTCTGTACCTCAGGTTTTCAGTTCAAGCTGAGGTCAAGTGAGTCTGCTCAGGTGTCTTGGGTTCACTCAGGTGTGAAATGTTGAGGTCTAACCTGTTCTGTGTTTTCCACTGAACAGCATCCAGTGTGACAAGAACCTTTTAATATTTATATATGTAAATTCCACTGGCACGTTCCCAATCTGAAAGTTTGAGTTTATCACAATATCCGTGTCAGGTTTGGCATTTATTGCCCGAAGCTCTGACCTATGAGGGCACCCTCATTTGTTGCATCTGGATCATGCAACTGCATCTTAATCCCAAGCTATGAATATCAATGGCACCCAAAGTGACAACCCTTATGAATGTATTGGCTGCGATGCAATCAGTCCAGTGGTGCGTTCAGCATTTGTGTGTTCTGTCAAGGAGAACGTTGGGGGTTCTGGCACCACCGCTTTTATCAAAGTGTTTGTGATCAAAATAACAACATTCTTGTTAACATATATAGTGAAAGAGGATGTGTCGAGGCTAAGGCCAAGAATTCTGCAGGTGGTGCTTTCTTGATTCTTGTCTTCTCTCACAGATGCAGGTGTATGCCCATGTTTTACGC
>JAUBNQ010000025.1:21664288-21730630 GCA_032353495.1 Ctenopoma kingsleyae | reverse complement strand
GAACAAACTAGTGGACCAACCAATAAACCACCCACACGATGAAAGAGACAGACAGACAGACAGACAGACAGACAGACGCTGCCATTCATACATGCACACAGCTTTCTTAGCTAAACATCCTCTGGTGCACAAAAACTGCTGCATTTCTTTGGACTCTGACCTCTGAACCTTTAAGAATGTCATTACGCTGATGTCACAGTACAGCACCCACACTGCTTTAAATGACAGGTGACGTCAAACTGCAGAAAACACAATAGCAACGAAAGCTTGCCATAAAAATGTCACAGGCAAAAAAATTATACATGAGCCAGAGCAAAAACAATTTGTGGACCAAATGTCATGACTGTATGAAATAACTTTTTATGACCCCTATGAAACCTGGAGAATAATCATTTCTACTTTCCTTAATGGTCTGTTGGAATGTGGGTTTTCCCCATTTTAATCGCAGTGATGTCCTGTGTGTTTCCATTAGCTCAGACTGTCACATTAGCTCTCTCCAGGGAGACGTAGTATGTCAAAAACACCACCCCCCTGCAGGACCCGTGACATCACCGCCTTTCTTGTCTGACCGCGCAGTCACTTGGACTTCAGTCAAAACCTCTCGTCTTAATTACCACTTTGCCAAAGCCATTTAGCAGTGGAGATGAACACCCCCTGCAGACAGTAAAACAAACAAGTGGGGGCTACTTTCCTGAAGTATCATCACAAAAGTTGATTGCTCCACAAAATGAGTCCCTGCCAACAGTAAACATCAATTACTGCACACATGGCTTTTCATCTCTTTCATACATATAATTCAAGAGCTCCTTCACCACAAAAGCTTTATTTGTATTAACATGTCTGTAAATATGACTCTCAATGGGCTTTCTGAGTACTTTATTATTAATATGATAAACATTTTTGAAGCTTTGTGACAGTAAAGTGTCGGGGGTTGGAGAAGTTAGATGAACAGATCTGGAAAAGTGAGAAAAACCATCTAGTGTAGACAAAGCCAGCTGTCCAGGAGACGTAAACACTTCCTCCACCGGTCTGTACAGAACACAAAGGACGAATTCGAACATCGGACTGACATCGCCAAACCCTCATGACAGTAGAACAATATGAAGCAGCTGTCTCGCTGGTGAACAATAGGTTTGAAACGTAACTCTTTCTTGTTGCCAGAACATCTCCTTATAGTCCCCAGAAACTTGTTTGTCACAGTGACAGAGAAGAATTAAACCTGGAATGCAATTGCCGACTCTGCTTACATGTCACGTGGATGGATTAATCTTAAAGGAAGTTTCTGTAAGAGATTATGTGCAACAAGGTCAACTGGCCAATCAAACCATGGATGTTGTGGCTATGAATCTTAAACCTTAGGCTACCAAAGCATGTGGAACATGGTGCCACACCAAATTGCATATAACAAATTTCAAGTATTCCCTGCCTTTTCATTCACACTTTTCTTGGTGTGCTATTGAATATCACGAGCAGGAATGGGTGTCACTTTGCCCACAAAGCTGAAAGTGTGCATATGTTATCATGCACATGCTGATACGAAGCAGAGACCCATCACACAACACAGCTCTGTAATCATAGTCAAATACGTTCCAGTGTACCCTGTGGCATTTGTAAGATCATTTAAGACAGGCAAGAAAATTAATTAGTCAAGGCAAATTCCATTTTCTTATTGTTGCTTATTGCCAACATTAATTTGAATTGCAAATGCAACTTAGATTTATGCTCCTTTAAAAACTCCTGGGACTACTGAGGTTGGAAAAGGAGTCAAAATAAGGAGGAGCCCCACACACTGTTCATTGCAGCTTACTCAAAGACTGCTGGCTCCCTGCCTGTGAAATCAAAGTGCTAATGAGACGCACCACACACACTTTCACCTTTTGCTCTCACATTGTTTTTGCTCTGCTTTCTTTGGCTGGAGTGCAGCGTGACGTTGCTGTGCTTCGGGATGTGCCAGGACGGACGTAGGGAGCACCTGTCGATTTACGCACAAAGGATAGGAGCAAGATGACCCCCATCAGACCTTACATGGAAGCATCTGGATGCTGAGACAGCCGTGCAGCCTTTTTATGTACATAACCCAATGTATGTAACCATTATGGCAGTGTGAAGCACCTCTCTGCAGTGTTAGGCAATAGTGAAGAGAAGCAAAAGCAATCCTCCTTCAGTCTTTTTCCACACACACAAACACTGCAGACACACTCCCTCAGTAATCAGAGGAAACTGGCAGCAGAGGTACTTTGATTCTAACAGGAAACACCCTCCATTGTTCTTCCATGGTAGCTAACCCACACCCACAGGCTGGCCTCACATTAAAACGTCTTTTTTTTTCCCCCAACATCATTCTTCATCGCCATGACAGGTTGCTGTGTTTTAATATAGCCTTCAGATTCCCGTTTTAGACTATTAGTGCCTCACTAAAAACCAAAGGTGCTTGTAGAGATGCTGCACATACACAATTTAAGATGCAAACCTGACTGCTGGGAAGTTGTGGTAGATGTTTTAGTTAGAGTGCACTATTCACAAGGCCTTTGTAGATAAGAAAATACAAGTGCTTTTTCCTCATATTGCTGTAATAAATCTTAGTTTGATTGGGTGTTTAGAAGTTAAGATTCAAACTTATCAGAAATTTACTGCAGCTGTACTAGATACGAGTGAGCAGTGAACACTGCAAGAGACAGAATGCCCACACTGAGCATCGATCCTACAAAAGTCACATTCATACGTACTAAAGTACGTTTCACGGAAATTCTGTTTGTGTAAAATTGTGATTGACTGGAGGCAGCAGTTGATTTAAAGGAGCAGTGATGTTGGATATGTGGCCCTTAACACCACCAGCCCTTCTTGGGAGCCATAAAACACTGAATACAAGACTCCATACTTGTTGATGTTGTTGTTGCACCACTGTGCATCAGCTTGATGCTTGATGAATATTTATGGCTGTGTTTTAACAATTGACAGGTTTTATTAATCACCTGCAAATCACATCAAGTGAAGTTAAATGTTAAAAAAAAAAATTTTAATGAGTCGAATCCTGGAGCAAAATGTGGCCAAGGAAAGCTGGGTCCATCTAAAACTAGAAAATGCTTCTGCGGTCCCAAACCTTAACTGAGGTGCACTTGATACACATTCAACCCTAATCTATTTGAGTGTGTTTGGACATATATGACTATTAGATTTCAGAGACATCAATACTCCACAGACTTTTAGTGCTGAAGTTGGCCTTTAGCTGAACAAAGAAAGTGAAAGCATTCAAACCTGAGTAGTGGTCATGGGTCTCTTTTATAACACCCATCACTGAGTGGCTAATCAGCCACACCTGAGCACGCCCCGTAGAGTTAAGCCTTCACACAAAATGAAGCTGCAGCAGAACATTGATAGGTGGAGTGGAGTGGAGAGAAAATACAAAACAAGGTGGAGGCAAAGAAAGATATGTTTATTTGAAAGGTATTTTTAGATTAAATTGGTTTCTAAGTGTTTTTTTTATGATCACACATAGCCTTTTTTTTCAAACACTAACAGCTGTATATGGTTGAAGCCTGATTATTGTCAGTTGTTGACAGATTGTGTATTTAAGTGAATCCAGACGTCTGTTGATTGTCATTTTATAGTGTAGTTTGTTTCTTATGATTGCTGCGGTATTGTGAGATGGCAATAAACATAATAGATGATTAAGGCCTGGAATATGTCTCTGTTGTTGCTGAAAGGAAAATTGCATCACACAATATTCTTTTATTGACACATTTTGAGAACTGAATGAGTACTCTTTGCATTGTATTTACACATTAAATGAACCAGTGTATGTAACAATGTTGGTCTGATTCTCACACTTAGTTTTACAACTGCATTGCACAAAACTGGTTTAATTCAAAATTTAAAAAAATACACGTAAGTACCTGCAAACAAAATTAAGTACAGGTACAAAGGTGATGACAACAAAAGTGGTTGGAAAGATCAATGCACAGTGCATATGTCTGCAAAGCTGATGAAAAATGCTGAACATTATGTTGTTTATTCTGTTTGCATGAACTGGCAGTGTACTGATGACTTAAAATGTCTAAAAGAAGACACTGTGGTAGCTGCATTTGGGAAAGCTCACCATGAACACCAGAGAGAACCTTGACTTTTCAAATTTCCCAACATCTTTGTAATGCAGATACTGCCCATCCAAATATTACCAAATACCAAAGAAACACATCCCCAACATGCCTGAAGGCTGTGCAGAGTGCCAAAGCAGGTTTTGTGATAGTTTTGTCTAGAGAAGTCTCTGTTCCTAATCTCACTACAGCTGAAGAGTGTCTGATATCTGGTTCAGGGCCATGATGTCTATAGGGGTGAAATGGGAGGTCTTGTTTTGACACCATGGGACAGCTTGCTTTGTTCTTACCTAACTCCCCCTTCTGCAGCTAACCCATACACGCTGTTTCCCTGTGATGCTGGGTGAGATAGTAGACCATAAAACATTATCTGCTCTTCCTTTGGGTAGTGATTTGTAAAAATATGCTACTTAGTGCTTGTATATGTTGGTCACAGGGTGCTCCTGCAGAGTGCACATCTCAACACGCTGTAATTGTAATTGCTGTAAAACAGAGTAACAAGTCAATTTACATCCTGCACCACTTTGTTAATAGCATGATTAGGGTTTTATACACACTAACGTTACTTCGCTGGTGTACTGACAATACTGCTGTCAACAGCATGTGGCTGAACGTTCCATAACGTCTACCCTTAGATATTTATACTTCTAAGACTATCATATCTAAACCAAAGAAATCCCATCAAAATATTAGTAGATAACTTCTACTAATTTACAGTACAAACATGAATGCTTTAAAAAGCTATGTGCTCATTTACTGATTATTTCACACGATGAACTCATAAAAGCAGTTTTCCCATGCAACTCTCCACAATCCAAAGCCAAAACTACAAGATATAATAATGATTTACATGTCACAATGAAATTTGACTTCTGCATTTAACCCATCTCAATTTTGGGCTGGGATTTGATCCTGCTACCTTCCACACTGGAGCCTGATGCTTATCCCACTGAGCTAGCTGGCTGCTAGCAAATAGCTCCTCAAGCAATTAGCAGGGTCTTGGCAGAATAACCACATCTTACTCACTGCTGCCACCAGGTGGTACACTCTAGCAACACATTTGTAAACATTTTACACACTATTCAAATGACCAAACAATGTTATATACCTTTATTAATATACTGTATATCTACATTAAAAACATGTGACATGGTTAAAAGAAGGAAGTAGATCTAACCAGCATTTTTGTTTAACCTCATGGCTGCTAGCAGATCTAACTTTTGTTTGCAGTTTTTTATGCAGCCATATTTTAGATTAAAGCACCAACTGTGAATTAGATATCTGATTTTAAAAAAAGTTTTGTGACAACAGAATTGTAAGAATCTATATTTTCATCTACTTTAAACTTTTTCCTGCTCGTGTCCTATGAATAGCTGCCAGACTATGAGTAAACTAACAGATGTTTAACTTGGGAACTTAAAAGACCTGACAAAGAAAAAAAAACACAGATTTATTCTGTCATACTGAACAGGTTCCCCGCTGCTCTCGTGTGCATTTGCAGAAAGCTATGGTAATAAACAAATCCCACTTTATCTGTGAATATACAATCCTTTGTCCCTTTTCAGGGCCAAATTCCTTCAATCCTAAAATTGTCAGAAGTCACTTTATCTCATGAGCATTCACCCCTACCCGCCATTTAGTACCTGGATGTATTGTTTCTCAGAGAGCCCATGTGATTTGCTGTGCATAGCTCAAGATTATATTTCAGCCTGAGGCTTTGGAGTGGCCATACGTCTTGGGAGAGCGAGAATTGGCTCCACAGGAGAGCAGCCAAACAAGTAACCACCAACTGGTTCTCCTTCTAATCCTATTGAATGGCAGTAAGAGGTGAGAAACTCTATCTCACATAAAAAGACAGAGGCCTTATTTTATACACTCTGCACCAAGATCCCAGCTTCCCACAGCCTGTCTACAACAGGAATTAATGGATTTGTAGCTTTCTACAACAATGTTTGGCCAAAACACCCTGAGATTTGCATGAGCTCCTTTAGTCAGACGGATAGAAAGCATGACTGGGTACTCAATTTCCCTTGGCTGCACTGAGCAAGCGATTAGTTTAACACATGCTTTTATAATGGTGTTTGATACACAGCAACCACAACAACGTTAAGTCTAAAGCAGTTCATTACTATATACCAGGGTGGCTAACCCTGGTCCTTGAGAGCCACAGTCCTGCTTGTTTTCCAGCCATCCCTGCACGTACACACGCTGTTGCTTTCAAGGAGGTTAGCAACCCATGCTACTGCATATATAGTAATTCAAAAGTGATATTGAGTGCACTGAAAAAGTGACAAATAGAATCAATGTTTTCCATTTTTGTAATAATCTGGTTTAATTCACCTGAAAGTAAATATAGCAAAAGTGCAACAACAACCAGCCACAACATGTAATGATTTAATGTTGCTTATGAGTGGAGTTAATGTTATCACTTTCAGTCAAACACATTCACTCAAGTTTATTAATCTCATCAGTGCAATTTTACTGATTTGTAGATCAAAAGATGTCCACATGTGGCGGTGGCAAACTGCTGAATTTGTGTGGTTTCAATAGTATAACAATAACTCAAAGCATTTATACACTGCTTCTCCTTCACCCATTCGCACACACAAGCACACACACTGGGGGCAACTTCAGTGTCTTGTCCAAGGACACTTTGACATATGACAAAAAACTTTATCTTTTTACCCAAATTAGTCTAGATTTAAATTTGATATTTTTACATCTGCAAATTACCAAATCAAAGCAGTCGTCATTCGTCATCAGAACATGAAGCCATACTTTACTGATCCCCTTGAGGGAATGTTGTTGGACAGCTGCCAGACAGTACACGTTTGCGCTATTATGGGGTTTTAATGTTTTTGTCCAAGGACACCTCGACATGTAGCCTGGAGGAACCGGGAATCGAAAGACTGACCCTGGGGTTTGTAGATGACTTCTCTACCTCCTAAGCTACTGATGTTCTTTTCTTGTATCCATCTCTGTCACTATGTACCAAATACTGTATGTTTAACCTTTTGTTAACTGCTGGGACAAGTTAGATTATCTCAATATACAGAAAGGCCTTAAAGATTAATAGGGTACTGAAAAATAGTAAATACAGTATTTTGTCTTCATAAATCCCCATATAGGCTGAGTGCTTACATTTTTTGTTGATGTTAAATAATAATTTTGAGTCTAAACAGCAGATTTCACCAGAAATGAACAACAAGTGATTGTCATGCTACCATGACTTTGAATCTCCAGCTCCGCTGAAAGGCACTCAGAGCTTTCTTTCTCCTATATATTTGTTCACGCTCAGAGAAGATCGTTCTAATTAGTTGACTGTGTAATATGAGTTTTAAAATTGCCTCTACAAGTGCACTTCTGCACTGTGATGCATCTCGGGGGGTATAAAAGCTTCATGCAGTGTGTCTTCATAACGCACGACTGCTACGCTAAAATCGTATCCAGGAGCTTATTACTTCCAGCTTATTAGCAACCTGAGAAAGCGCATGCAGTTCTTGTGCAAGTAAGTTGATACTAGTGGTGGGATTAACTCAGTGTTATAGTGACAAATTAGTTTTGGCTTTGTCTTTATTCAACTCCTGAATGAAAAGAATCTGAGAAGCAGAAAATATGTTAATGCGTGAATGTGTGAATTGGTCAATACCCATAAAGCACATGGAACGTGCACTTCACCATAAGAACATACGTTATGTATCAGCTGGGAACAGGCCTGAGTAGATCAAACAACTGGTGTGTGGCACAGGTCGAGACATATTCAAGGTTTATGATTTGCCTTTGGGGAGTTTAATGAGTCGTTTATCACTGATACTAGGTGAGAGAGAATTTCACTTCACTCTCTTCCTCCTGGCGATTTCCAGGTCTCTAAAGGTTTACCTCACTTCTGACTGACACGTGGTTTGTCGGGTTTTGCCAGGTACCAAACGTTTGATCACACTACAACGTTTCCACAGAGACTATAAATCACAGACTGGTGCTCAGTCTTTTCCAGAAAGTGTGAAAAACAGCTTGAACCATAAATCAGACTGTCTGTGTTTGTGTCTTCGTCTGATCAATGTATTGTACATGCGTTTGAGGTCAGTGCGTGTTGGTTTCATAGACTGCAAGCCTGTAATTTGTTGTTGAGCATGACTGTGACTCAAAAAAGCAACTTTGAGTGTTCAGCAGAAGTGGTACTGTAATAATATATGTTTTTATGACCTTTATATTGTCCCGAGCTGTTAGTCAAACTGCCTGCTTTTCTTCTCTGAACAAAGGCCCAAGGTCTGACCATGAAAAACAGGCGGACATGCTTTCTTCCCTCTTACATTTATCTTTCTTCTGTTTTGGTTCTGAGCTCGGTTCAGAGCACCAAGAAGCAATCGGGGCACGTAGTGCAAATATTAAAGGCTCTCCCCTTTTGGACACTAAACAGTGCGTGTCAAGTTATGTTGAAACGGGACTGACTAACAACAATGTCCACGTTAAAACTAATCAAATGATTCTGTCACCTGTAAGAAATAAACCTGATGCACACGGAGAAAACAATTAATGCAGGTGTTTGTTTAAGCTTCTGTGCCAGCTTCACATATGCATGACTGCACATTGCTTTCAGTGGTAACCAGAAGTTGTCCAAGCATTAAATCGCTCCAGTCCTGCCCAGCACAGATTTATTTTGCATTACAGGAGCACAGCTGGGTGGATTTTAGCAGTTAAACAGACTTTTCTGGTGTTGTGAGTTCTCCGTCAGGATTAGTTAAATCATTAATAATCGAACAAAACCACATAATAGGTTGTATAGTGTGTGTCTTTTTGCACTTTCAATGTGATTGTTATTATATTTCTCAATTTACAGCAGAATAAATCCATCTGTAATGTTCAATGTATTTCATCATATCATCAAAACGTCACGTATAGACCTGCTTTGACAGTATTTGTAAGATTTTATTATTAGCATTGCCCTCATCCCCTTATTGCTGTAGATCCAAACTGGTAAAAGTTATGGGAACAGTAAGTGAAGAAGACAATATGAAATAAATTAATAGATACCGTAACAATAAAGCTGTGAAACGACGCAATAAATGTCAATCTTTTCCCAGTCTGTTGCCGGACATTTCAGCACTTTGCATTTCAAATATCCTTTCCTAAGAGTTATTTTTTTTATTTCACTGGAGAACTATATTTCTATTTTTCATTTTATGATGCATATTTTTATCACAGTCTTTGGCTGTGAATCATGACAAACAGTGCAGAGGTAGTTATGTAACTGTCTGTTGTTTCACTTTGAATGAGCAGCAAAAATTGTTACTGTGAAAGGAAGCCACAAGAAATAACATCATTATAATGAGCTGAGTTTTACCACTTCTCCAGTCCTTTATTTCACAATTTCATGGTTAATTAATTACATTTTTCAAAATGTCTTTTATTTAATAAGTGTAAAATCTGTAAGATATTACAACAATTTGCAATTTTACATATCAAAAACACAGGTGTAATTAATAACATTAAAAACGTCTCAGAGGAAGATGGCAGAAGATAAAAATCACATTTCTGCAGATCACAGTTTGCTTCATAACACACTGATTCAACACAACAGCTGTTTCAGGAATAGATTTATTCTTACCTAAATATCTCCAGAGGTTCAGATTTTGTTCATACAGTACAGATTTTAATGTCTCAGTTTGTGTGCATCCCTTTTGCATTTCAAATTGTTGGTCAGACTACTTAGAACGTTATATATTTAACACGTAAGACTATTTAGAATGTGTTTAAAAACGTCACAAGAGAAAATTGAGAATTAGCGTCAGTGTGAGTGTCATCTTCACCTCACCCCACGACCTTTGCATGTAATTGTCCATGACAGTTGGTCTTAGGTAAAGCACCTTGGCTTCAGGCAGGGTCTCGCTCTTCAGCGCACTTTTCAAAATAAACACTCCTAAAATCAGCTATTAGCGATGCACCTTGGATTCCGGGGTCAGTCTGAATCTTGTTACGAAACATGCAGGAATATTAGACCAACTCCCTTCCTTGCAATTTATTATTAGTGTGTTTATATTTGGCCATGTCATATTTTTGAAAGGTGGGTATAAATTTTGAGCACTGGCTCTGGTCTCTGTGTTATAAACAACATTCTTTTGTGCTGACACATAAAAAGTGAAGGAGATTAAAGTGCATTTCTAAAGGCAAAGCAGGCAGAGCAGTATTCCCATTCGTTTAGATCCTAAAGCAATGACTGTATCTCACATGAAGGTAGTTAAGGCACTTAAACAATCAGCCGTGTCTCAACATAGCAAGAAAATACAGGAAATGTGGCCATTTCACAAAATTATATTGGATTAGCTGATGAGTCACTGAGTGTGACTAAATGCCTTTCAACTGCTGGCTAGAGAAAATAAAGCGCTATAAATAACAAAAACAGAAAAAAAATCATATGATGCCATTATCAGCATCAGACTCACTTTGCAGTCAGAACCAGAGTTAATTGATAGTTCTTTGCTGATTTAAATATAGTTTGAGTAAAATGATCATGTTGCTGTCTACTTCCACTTTCTGAAGACAAAGAAATTGTCTGTTTTACAAGGCAACGTCTTCTGTTCTTTTAAGGAAAAAAGCAGAGCTCAGTGAAGGATGCGTCTCTAATCAAATCCTAATTATTTAGATAGATTTAACAGGGCACCTCAAATCGAATGGAGCTTTTCCAACAAAGAGTTCCTGATCTCCTCTGCTCGCAGGTTTCTGTCTGTGCTCATAAGGGCTGTGAGTAAATCACAGCAGCAACCAGCCAGTGTGTTTTGACAGATATTAGGTTAATTAAAGCACACAGATGTGTGTTATGCAAAGCGTTTCTGCTAATTAATTTAATTGTTTACTGAGTAGTAAAGGCAGGGGAGGAAACACTTTACGTGATTACGTTGTAATTTTCAGTGTGTGTCAAGACTGAAAGGGTGTTAATTCAGAGTTTGGTTACAGTCATCGTTTTATCTCCTCCTCAGGAGCCTGTGTGTCATACGTGTGAGTCTAAACATGTCCATTTAGTGTTCGCTTCTTCTCTGAGTGGACCACTACCTAACTGTAGTCAAAATACAGCATGCACAAATAAGTTGTGATACTGTATTTTTAATAAAGGAAAAACATTTGGCCTGTTCTCATTTTCATTTCTCAGCACAAATTAACTGTTGTCTTTTCAGCTTTTAATGTTCTTATTTGATTCCACTAAAGAGTATTTGCTGTGTTTGTGTAGGTTTTGCGGTTTCTTGTGCTGCTTATAGACTCCTTCTGGCTCCAGGTTTGAGTCTCTTAGGGGCAACTGTGATGTTGTGAAAACAATGAGGTCAACCAGAGGATCCTAAGATAAGATAAAAACCTCACCCCCCCTCCTCTCTCTCTCGCTCTCGCTCTCTCTCTCTCTGAAAAGCTGCTCGTGAGTGATTTCCAAGAGGTTTATAAAACGGCTCCATAAATCTGTCACAGATTGAAAGCACAGCTAAAGGGGCTGTGTTACAATGGCCACATTTATATTTTACTTTTCGTGCTGGCATGCAATCGAGCATGTCGGCTCCAATGGGAAGGAAACCACAAAATCTGGCTTTCTGTTTAATTGCTACTGTATATATTTGAACAACAGCTGTGCATGCCAAGGGAGAGTCCTTCTTAAACAATACAACCAAAGCTAATAGAATAGACTAAACTACATCATTTCTAGTGATTAAAGTAAGGTGCATTTAAAGGATAAAACTGGCATTCGTGTATATATTTCTCTTACTGTCAACAAATTCTATGAAAAAACACCCAAACCAGCAGCACATTTATTTTACTTAACACAAACAAATCTTCACGTTCCCTAAGTGTCACGTTCCCTAAAGCTACTTTTATTTTCAGCTGTGAATGAATCCACATTTAAAGCTCCAGCTACTGAGTATGTGAAGACGATTAGAAATACTCTAAGCTTCTGTGCACATCAGGATAAAAGAACGCAGCACCCAGTGCAAGAGTGTGGACACTAATGAGCTCCTGTGGCACCATTTCAGGGTGCTTTTGTGAAAATAAAAAACAGTAAATTTTACAAAAACCTTTCTTTAATTTAGTCATTTATGGTGCTGACCTTTCTGGGCTTGAAAGAGGCATCGTAAATCAGCTGTTTGAGATGTAAACATATTCAGCTTCAGCGGGAACACTGCCAGTCTCAGAGCTCAAATGATGTTAAAGTCTATATCTGTGGCTGTAGATGAGGAGATCTGAACTATTGTGGAGACTTACTGCATGTATTATCTCCCGGTGACATTACATTTAAAGCTACCGTACAGGTTCCTTTATTCAAGGCATTACTGTTAAGATTTCAGCAGGAACTGTGCCGTGTCAGTGAGCTCTCAGTAAAAATTATTCCCACCACCTGGAACACAGGAAAAGGTGAGAAACTGAGAGCCTTATCTTACTTTAGCAATAGATGCAAGCCTCTACAGCAGGGAACAGATGGACAAGACAAAACAAAAAGTATTTAAATTTTCAAGGCTGCCAAACTGTCATGCAGCAAAAACATTCACACAGCAGTTGTGCAGATGTGTAGCTTGAATGAACTGTGTCATAATAGCTGCTCACTGAAGTCACACTGACAAATTTTGCTCAATTCTTGTAATTATACCAGAAATGTTGTGACAAGGATCTTGATGCCTGTACACACACAAAAAAAATGCTGGGTTATTTTAAGTGTGTATGACTTCTCTACCTGGCTGTACTTGTCCCGTGACCCTCACTGTGAATCATGTTCGCTGTGATCTTCTACCTGAACAAAGTGTGTCCATGAATCATCACAAGTAATGACGTCCACCACGTAACTGCAGGTACAAGCTCCCTCTCCATTCAAAACTCCATGATTATGACCACAAAATATAGGCTCATTATTATAATTTATATGGAAAGTAATAGTTAAGTAAAGTGCAAGTACCTCACAGCTGCAGCGAAACTGTAATGTTGAGGTAAAACGTTATCAGCTCATAAAATGTGATGCACTGTTGTAAATTTAACTACCCAAGCACTGTGAATGTTAGGTTTACAACCAAGTCACCTAAAAATGGATTATTTAAACTGGAACAGCAAATGTTTCCTGTTAACAGGATACCATATGTTGTTAACTACTGAATTAACTGTTGTTAATTAGCAATAAGATGTTCTCAAGCAATGCATTAAATCCTATTTTGGGATTGGAACAGTATTTTTAGGAATGAAGCTGTGTCTGCCCTTTTTTCAGTCCCATGGGACTGTTAGCTGACTTTCAGTATTATCAAACTGTCCTTTATTCATTTGCATTCATTTAATCCTGTTTAGTTTCCATCTATTTGCTGCATTTGACTTTGAGATAATCTCTATCGCAGTGGTAAGATTGTCCAAATGAATGTATCGGCGTCGTCATCACCCATGTGCAGTATACCTGAGATCTCTCTCAACAGTACTGTTTGAGTAACACATTCCATGCGTGCCACGTAAAAGCCACTTACAGTTCCCTCCAGTGTTGACAAATGGGAACAGTGAACTCCAAAGAAGGACATCTAATCTCTCACCTCTCTTTTCAGGTTTCTGTTAACACATCAAGTACCAGTTCCTGCATACTTCAGATTCCAGAGACCCCAAAAGTATTTACCTCTGACCATTCTCCTGGCTAAATATTACCTCAATCAGTTATCTTAACTGTGCTTTAAGTGAGTAGATATATGTAATGGAAACGTCAGGGTTGACTGCATGACGAGAATATCTCTTGTTTTTGAGATGACATCAAGGACAGCCTGTCCTTGTACACGCTGCAGACCTACTCAGTACATCTATGTTGTTTTTTTTTTTCTTGTTCTCAGTAGCGTGAGAGCATTTAGTGGGTTTTGAAGAGCTCATTTATCCCTTCCTATGGTGTCTAAGCTCATTCCTTAAAAACTGAAAAGAAGCACTGAATGTGGTGGGAGAGTGTTCCAAGTGTTTATACCCACACATCCTCCCCTGGGCCTTCTTACAGTTGCTGCAGCTAAATCTATTTCAAAAGCTTACGTAAGTCAAGCTGTGGCCACTGTGCCAAGTCCCATCAAACCCGTGGGGTTGCCCTGTGCGTGAATAAAATTTCAGAGAGGAGATGGTGAATATGTTTGACATTTTGTGAAGCGCACGATGCGGGGCCTGCCTCCTGAGCTCTCCGGGGCATTAACCTTATCTCAGAGTCGCATAATAGCCTATTGACTGCTGCTTGTATCTATCCTGTGGCTCCAAGCTCAATAGCTGCTGATGTCTTTTTCTCTGGAAGGACCGTTCGGTGCAGCATGGCATTGACACCAACAGGATTAGGGGTTCATATCCAAATGGGGCCACCAATCCTATCACATTCCTTCATTCATTCATAATAATGGGAGAATGGGTAATCAGTAAAATAAACCACATTTATTCCATTATTGAATGTATTGTAATTTTGAGACTTCAACTGAGTTTTGAAAAGAGAAACTAGTATTTCTCTTACCAAAGGAAAGTGGAGCTCGTAAGAGTTTAAACGCAGCCTTGCTCAGTTCAAAGCAACGTGGTGTGGTGTTACAGATGTATAACAGCTGGTTGCAGGACTCCAAGATGGCGCCCATCCCTCCGTTTCATTTGAGGTTGGTTCACGGGCACTTTGACATGTGTACTGTCAGAGCTTGGAATTGAACCACCAACCCTGCAGCTTGAGCACAACCTGCTCTTGAGTGGTTTGGCTGAGTACAACTATATTAACACCCTCATGTTTATTTTAGTTGATATTTTTTCTAAAGTGGGTTTAGAACTAGAATGTCTAGACTTCAGTGGACTCAGAATAAGAGTGTAATTTACTTATCAGAAGACAAATTATAGACAACTGTGAGCAGCTCCTCTCTGGGAATGTAACATTACACTATTGACTGACCTCTGCTGACATGCAGCCCTATATTACATTATCATGTTATATTGAACCTGGTAACTGCAGAGTCTCTAGATAATGTTTGGAATCACATTCACTTCTGACATTTCTTTGACTGCTCCTCGTGTTCTGTTACCGGCTTTGTAACATTAGAAAATCACTTGAGCGAAATGTGTTTTTATTTAATTGTTTTTTAATTGAATGCTAATCCAGAGGTGGACTTTTACCCCATAAATACTATAAATACCCAGAATTGTCTCTTCTTGCCCACAAGGTGACTCAGATTAAAGCTTCATCTGAGGTTTAATACCAAGTATGTCACTTCTTAGACAGAGACACTCCTCATGTATCTCAGCACCTCTGCTTACCTTCATTTAAGATGCACCCAACATCTTCATTCTAAAAGTCTTTCAACCCAAACAGCAAATGACTTGCTGCAATGGAAGGAAATGTTTTAATCTCGATACACAACTGATGCATTCAGTTACCAGAAAGTAAACTCTAACTTTGAGCTGTTTCAGTATTGAGTATCACTATAATGCACAAACATATTACCGGGTTGTGTAAACTGTACAACTGATGGTTTTCTCAGACCTAATCCATCCACATGCTTTTTCCCCAAATGGTTTATACTACTGCATTACTAATGATCAATAATGTGTTGACATTATTGGAAGAGCTGTCCGGTCCTTTGTGAATCTCATGTTGAATCTTAATGGCCTGCTTTTTGCCGTTGCAGGTCCATGCAACGGAGAGTCCCCCCTGGAGACCAGCATTGCAGCTGAGGCCCAGAAACACCTGCCACAGATCAGTTAACGTGAATGTGTGCAAAAATAAAATGGCACACACACTTCAGAAAAAGGCAGAAAGATACCTTGGTACACTCTGTTTTTGTTATTGTGATCGTGACAATGACAACATATGATAACTACTACTACTGGAGTACCAGAGGTGCAAACGTACACACATTTGTACTTAAGCAGAAGTACACATAAATACCCCATACACTATAAATAAGAGTTTAGTAAAAGTCAAAATACTGATTCATCTTCTTAAAAGGGAAAAAATACACACTCAGTATAAAATGTAATGCTTCTCCCCATTTAATAAGGTAATTCTACACAGGATTAAGGTTTGGTTATAGCGGTATATACTTATAATAGCTGTGAGCACTGTGACAATGAATAGCCAAACTAACAAGGTTCCCAACTGTCACCGCCTCAACACCTACCCAATGTAGAATTTTAGCTGCGACAAAGAAACAAGCAGAAGTGATTTGTGAATTTCTGACAACTTAGGTCAGTAATGAGGAGGCTGGCTGCCTGCTGAAGTTTATAAAAATAACTGGCTGTGTCATTCATCCATGAGTAAGACTGGAAACTAAGCTTACGTCCTAACAATGTTTTCACTCCAATAATAAAGTAACAGTAACCAGTAACACCTGCCATCTGTAGTACTGGGGTAAAAATATGAGGTAGCAGCGATGTCTGTAGAAACGCAGACAAACAAATTCAGCTGTAGCTGTCAGGCACAGCTCCAACTGGGAAAACTGATCCATCTTACTTTTCCAGTATGAAACAGAATCTGATACCATGAAAGCTCAAAACTTCCTTCTTAGCCGACAGCCTGCAGCCTCCATTAGTTTTAGGAAAAATCACTTTATCCTATAAGGCCCCAGATATAAATTTTAATTGCAATTATTAATCATCAAACTGCTTGACTGCCAGTGTAATTTAAGTGGCAGGCAGGTTTAGAACTCAATTTTAATGTCACACAACAGAAACAAAGCTTTGGTACTGTGAGCTGCTTGATATAAAGAGATGCACAAAAAAAAAACCTGAGCCTGCTGTCTGAAACATTTTGTTCTGCAACATGATAGTGAACAGGTTTAGGCTGCAATGCATGACTGGTAAAGATAATAAGGAATGTAGACTATTGTGGTGTGACATAAAATACAACCTTAAGAAGAAATCTCCTACTTCCTATTGCAAGAACACAGTCAATACAGTGCTACAGTCATTTGGGCATCTACACTGGACCATGTGACACCACTGAGTCGCAGACCATCTCCCCCAGCGGAACAACAGCTCCTTAGACAAACACTGTCATCCAGCTGTTTTCAAGAAGCGCTTTCAAGAATAAAAAACCAGCACATAATTAACAACTTACTTAGAATACAATAATGATTAAATATTAAATCTGCTGTCATATTATTTCTCTCAAGTAATCAGTCAATAGTCTGGATGCAGTGATGGAAGATGACTTACTGAAATGTATAATATGTCCTTCATTCAAATTCAATTCATGTTATGTAAAAGGCTGGTTAAAGTGGAGCTTTTATTTACAGTATACTCACTTTTGCTGATCATACGTTTTGAATCTAATAATACTGCTGGGTAGCTTATGAATTTCACACTGAAAATCAAAAGTCTCATAATTAAACAGTATTTTTTATGATTATTATTATTAATATGATTTGAAAATGTAACTATAGTTAGGGAGTGAATGAAGTGGAGCAAAAGTACAAGAAGTTGTCTCTGAAATGTAGTGAAGTGAAAGTATGAGGTAGCAGAAAATGGAAACACTCAACTAAAGTAGAAATGCCTCAAAATTGTACTTACGTACAGTACTTAAGTGTACTATTACTGGATTAAATCGTATCTGTCGCCCCTTCAACTCACTTGCTCTTTTAATGACATTTCCAGATATTTTACTTCTGACTTCTCCTTTGAGTATTCATTGACTATTTGTCTTCATCACCTCACATTGCTCCAAGTTAATTTTTAATCTCTGTCTCTGTGTGTGTGTAACGTTTTCCTCCCTCTTTGTTCATCTGGGCTGAAGACACATTATGAAGGAGGCGCTCATCCGAGAAATGTACATCGATGATTCATCTTTACCTATTTTGCTGTACATGGCAGCCGCAAGCATGAAAACTAAATTCTTCAAGAGAACAGAGGTGATAGAAGAAGGCGCCAAAGTGATTCAATCAAAAAAGTCAGACTGTAAATAATCCCCTCTACACAGCTCTATTTGTCTTTTTCCTAGACGTTCTACCTTATATAATCATTTCATCAGACGAGTTTCTGAATTAGTTTCCCAGAAATCCAAAATGGATCTGACCAACAGACGACTGGTTGTTGAACCCACAGTGTCATTAAGCAACACACGCTGAACCCTGAATTGCTCCTGTGTCACTTTGAATAAAAGTGTCTGCCCAAATAACTAAATGTAAATTTAGGTAATTAAATACTGAAATTTAAAAAGTCAGGAAGAGTAACCTTCCTGATGCATATCTATTAATGTGTTGGATGATTCATTTTTCCATTTCCCACGGGGCCTGCACTGCTAAGGTTTATTTCACCTTTCACACCATACACCCGGGTAACTTCTTTGTCTTTAATAAGAAGAAAATAAACCTGAGTCATGTTTTTTCTTCCTCTTTTGTACACAACATCCACTCTACCCCTCACTGCCCAACTAAACCTCCAGCTTCTGCTGTGTTGTGTTGTAATACACATCTCCTGATACCAGATCCAAAGCAGGCAGAGGAGAGGCTGAAACAGGTTGTTAACGTGTCTCATTATTGGGCTTGTTTGTTTTTGATAACTAATATAATGCTTTAAAAATAATGTGACTAATGATTAATCGAAGGTAAATTGCTACATGGCACAAACTAAGTAAATCAGGAGAAGACAGTGAAGACTAGAAATGTGTGTGATGCACATGAACAGGCGCATGAACAAAGCCCTCTGCAACCTGACACAGTACACAGCTCCGGCTTGTGCGTAAAATGTCTGAGACTGTGACTAGTGGCTTCATGCCAGGCGAGACTTTCACACATTTAACAAGGCAACAGGATGGCGGGGTGTAAGGAAGAACTAGTTTTCTCTCCTTGGAATGATGGACTCACACCTTCTATGGATCTGATCCTCCTCTCAGTAAGGTACTATAACGACCCTGGTGGGCGTTTGTTAATGAATCTTTCTGCATCATACATTTCATGATGCAGACTTCCATGTGCATTAGATCAGTGATATATTTGTCTTCAGCAAGCACAGTTTTCCTCAAAATATATATTTTACTAAAGCCCCTTATCTTTGCATAACGGTGAAACTTTCAGTGTTTCGAACCTAGATCGTATGATACACACTGAGCATTTTCAAGCTCAGAGATAAAAAAGCATTTTGTCATATATTACTAAAAGGAAAATGGATTCTAACATAACTGACTCTTCTGCTTTTAATTTGATTGTCCACATGGGGGCAGCAAACCCAGGGTATCGTCAGAAACATTAAAATGTACTGATTTATAACCATGTTTCAGCACAGATGACAAAAGATTCACTCTCCTTTAAGCTTGATTTCTACCAGCTCCTCAGTGAAATATCTGGCTCTAACACTATGATCACCAGCTAGTGAGCACTAACTTTGTCTGTATGTAATTTGGTGCTGGGGAGGTGGTGTACTGTACAGTGAGTTTAGTCCTTTTCCACCAAAACCAACTGCCTGCTGTGACTAACAGGGTTCATGCGAGTGGAGTGGCAACTGCACAGTCAGGGGATTATTCTGTGTCTGTCACTGTAAGTAGTCCCTCTCACAGTGTATACAATGAGTAGATCTACTATTAATATACTGATCGGTGCACCTTTAACTGGCTCACATGACCCTTAAAGAGGCATCTCTTTAACCTGCCTGGAGAACCTTGCGCGTCATTTACCACATCTGGTCAGCTCAGACTTTTCAAAGTGTCTAAACTCCACTGGGTGG
This sequence comes from Ctenopoma kingsleyae, assembly GCA_032353495.1. Lineage (NCBI taxonomy): Eukaryota > Metazoa > Chordata > Actinopteri > Anabantiformes > Anabantidae > Ctenopoma > Ctenopoma kingsleyae. Next base: position 21,710,885 of record JAUBNQ010000025.1, on the reverse strand, counting down.
TTGAATGTCACTCTTCGTAATGATATTCATGCATTTGGCATTTAAAAAAAGACAATGAAGAGTCAAAGAAAAGGCCGATTAATGTCTTTTACATTAAATGTTTGTGAGTGTCTCAGCATGTCTCAGGTTTTGCTAGGACGTCAGTGTGTTTTAAAGGCTGGGTGACACATTCAGTAGTGTTGAAGCGTACACATAAACACTATGTGGCTGATCAATACCACCTCTGCCTCATATATCACCACCCAGCCATCACTGCCACTGTTTGTTGGCTAAGTGTTAGATATGAAGTGCATTCATCTTTTCTTTTATGCTTTGGATCTGCAGACTAAGTGCCCCATTCTCACTCCAGCGCTCTGCCATCTTCCATCTCCACTGATGAAAAAGGTGAGAGTACGCCGTGCTCAGTCCCGCCCGGTGCCCCCCTCCCCGCCTGTCTTTAAGTGGTTTTAGAGCCACTTGTGCCATGCTTTCAGAGAAATACCAATCTAATGGGAGAGAAGACGCAGCAGTCCTGCCATGTCCATCCTCAAACTCAACTGACACGTCACCTCAAAGTTGCAGGGCGAGTAGACCGCAGCAGTAGTTACTGTTGTCAAAAAGGCAGCACTGCTATTTTACCCTCTTCAGCTCTGAGTTATCCGGACTTTTCTGGTGTTAAATGAGGTAATGGCAGCTATCAGGCAGAGTATATTTTCTGCAGGATTTGAGACCTTTGTAAACGTAGGTGTCACTGCAACAACACCGCAAAGAGTGAAGTACTGTAGTTTTTACACCACTCTGCTTTGACAGCTTTAGTTACTTTGATTTTTACTTTGATTAGCACAGTAATGTGAATAGAATATAATCAGCTAATAAAGTCTTCATAGATTCATATTTTTTTACTTTTGAAAGTTTGTGGAACACGTTCTGTGTGTAGTACAAAATTTTATGTATTTATGTCACACTTGAACTGGAATAAAAGAATTTGACTTTTACTGGTGGTGTTTTTTTTAAGCATTTACTTAAAGTATTAAGTTTGTTTACTAGTGCCCCCTCGGGAACACTATATCAGTTCAGACTACTTTAGTTTTTTGATAAGCAAAAATTGCTTTCTTTCCTATTGTAAATGTATTTTTAACATCCTCCATTATTCTGGCTTTAGACTTTCAATCAGACTTTGGCTGCAGGGATCTGCTTTCATTCAGCCAGAAGACCACTGGCTCTCAGTCTGTGTTCCAGTTTATCTCAAAGGTGCTGGAGTTGAGGTTGAGAGCATGGCTAAATGCAAGTTCTTCTAAATTGGACAGAACTGGTTCTCTTGGTAAGTTGGAGGCTTACCAACCCATAGAGATAAATCTTATCTCGAAACTGGCTGTTTAGCGATCACTGGTCCTGTGCTGCCCTCTAGTGGACACATGTAGAATTCCCACATTTTTAAACATCAGCCTTGTAAATTATGGTTCATAATTCAGCCACACCTTATTTTAGTCAGACTATAAATCTTAAAGTAAGCAATGATTTACTCAAACTTTTTTGTACAAGGCAGAAATTAGATTATATCCTTGGATTATAGCCTTCATCTAAAGATCCACCTCTCACCCGGTGTGCATGTGCTATGTATATTTATGGCATACATAAACTACCTGGAAGTGTAAGCCAAACACAACCATGTCAGATATATGGCCCACTGCGGAGCTGCGGAGGAGCTTGGCTGCAGTTCAGTTTGGTCACTGCACTGCAGGAGCCATCTCCTTTCCTGTCAGCTTTCATGTGGTGGAGAAATTTGTCTCTGTGAGGGCAACATGAAAACAGCATGATGAATACTGCCTCTCTCTCTGGTTCCATTTCTACTGTTGAAAAATTTAGCTTTTTCTATCCTTGGCTGCTCTTGTGAAATTGGCCTCTGACGTTTTCTTCTAGAAGTGACAGTGACACCTTTGAAAAGCCGTTTACTGTGGGACAAAAGAGATTTCTGCTTTCAGTGAAAGCACTGATGTTAGTGTTCCTGTCTTAACTTTGTCTTGAACTGAATTACGTTGTCATTATTTTGTGCTTCTGTAAAAAATGAATAAAACAGGAACTGATAGAAACCTGACTTTATTATTTGGCTAGTTCCATTTCAAAATGGAGCTGAGTTGTTGGACTCCCTCTGACTGTCCTATCACAAGCTATAATGAGTCATCTGTTCCCAGGCAGACATATTACAAGAGGATCAGGGAGATCACATACTCCTTATCCTCTCCCCTTTGCAGCTCCACCCTGCTGAGACTCTAAGCCTGGCTGCAGGCTGAGGACACCAGGCACATTCATGTTGGGTCTTTTAAAACCTTTCTACAGCGTGAGTCCTTTAAACATTTACTACTGTCAACAGAGAAAGGGGACATGGGCTACTGGGTGTCACTTTAATAGTGTTCCCCAGAAAAAATGAGACAAAGACATAATGTCCCAACAACAGTTGAAGACATTTGTCCACCCATGAAAGCTGAAAAAGCAAAACCCAAAGGCTGCGGTGAATTTGGAGAGACAGGGTGTCCAGTGACCAAACAGTTAAGGCACATAAACACGGTATCCATAATTCCTCAGACGCCTGTGTTACACATTATACTGTAATTTTCTCTTGCCCTTCCCTTGTCGTCACTAAAAGGCATATGCTTAAAGCTAATGCAAAAGAAAATCTTGTGGGGTTTTTGTTTGAGGTTAGAAACCAAAGTCAGAAACGAAAACTCTTAGCACCTCTCAGACTAAGTGTACAGTCGCCGGTTCTGATTGTTGTGATTGTTCAAGACCCCAAGTTCGGAAATCTTCTCTTTTGCTGCACATATAATGAACACAGATGTTAGAGGAGCTGAAATATACTGTTAATGAAAAGCAATCGTCCTGTTTAGTATATTTTATGGCCGGTCCACAGGCAAGGTCAAACTAACAGTCGCATCAGATGACTGTGCTTGTTTGTTGGTAATTGTTGACTGATTCCTGCCAGTGTAAACATCATTATTCTGCAGGGGACCAGCCTCATATGACTATTCATGAGGGAAGCAGCTGTGAGAACCAACATGATGCTTTTCAACAGATGACTCACTGTGCAAGTGTGTGTGTGTGTGTGTGTGTGTGTGTGTGTGTGTGTGTGTGTGTGTGTGTGTGTGTGTGTGTGTGAACATGTTTGTGTTTTAGTTTTAAATATTAAAATGTGTACAAATATTTAATTTGATGACCATGGTGACGACGTCGACGACACAGCTGCCAGAGTCGCACAAAACTTAATAAAGGTAATTTACTAACAGCAGAATGCACAGAGTTGGTTCTACAGCGTCTTGGATGTTGCAGTACGTAGGGATTCAGGTTGCATTTGGATCAACCTGCGCAGCCTCTCAATATCCAGAACTGTCAGGTGGAGAAGGTGAGGAGAGTGTATTAAGACAGAGAAAGGCTGTTTGAGTCAGATAAATTGCTCCATCAAAGAGAGCTGACGATGAAATCCCATTTCAGGGGTCCAGAGTCAGTTTATTTCACTTCAGCAGGCGCTGATTACAAATCCACTTCAACTGCAATGGAAAAAACAGGCTGCATCTCCAGACTAAAGAAAATGCCTCACATCACCTAACCATGTGAAGACAAACTGTAATTTGGCAAGATTGTCTACTGTGGCACTTCAAATCAGTGGAGGCACATCCAGGTAGATTACAAAAAAAGAATGAACTAAGTAAACTGAGCCACTTCAAGAGTTTCAAAATGTTCACAGACATTAATTAAAAGAAACACCATCTGTAATTAGCAGTGCATCTGGGTTGCCAAATCTCTACTGTCTCTTTGAGGAGAGCACAGTTTTTAGGAGAATTGGAATTGGCTGGTTTGTTACCATCCTCTATGAATACCCAATGTTAATGTCTGATAATACATTTGACTGTATTTACTTATTTGTTTCCATGTTAAACCTGGTTCCTCTTGAAGTGAGTATGGCATTGCGCATGTTACTTGATTTAAGAAAATTGTGTCCCTGGTGTTTATCAGATCTCTCATGATTAAAAAAAGTCCACGTTTCAAAATGAGGCTGTCACATAGTCAGGCAGGAGTTAGTCTCTAACTTAGAGACTCTGTGAGTGGCAGCCTCCAGTGATGTCAGTCAATCCTCGTGTACATCAGGGAGATGACATCAGACATTAGGTAATAGTGCATTTGATTCTCCATTGGTTACAGTGGATTGGACTCCATTTACCAAGGGACCCAGTGTGCAGCTTTCTCACAGTAACACTCCTGACATTTGACCTGTATATGTGCAGGGTTATACACACACTCATACAAAATAAACTCTACAGTATAAACAAAAACACATATGATGCATATACAGCAATCATGGACTAAAGACACTCTCAGACTTAGCCCTGATACACACACCACTCTCTCTGGTAACTGGAAACCTGCTCTGACTGACAGGCAGCAGCAGAGAGTCCAGATCCAGTCCCAGCTCTTCCTAATTGGATTTGTGAGGCATCCTGCCGCAGGCCTCTAATAGCCTCTTGTAAGCCGCCTCGGACTTGTTGTGGACCACTTCCTCCCCGCGCTGAGAATAAGGGACCTCTTGAATGGCATTTTTGGCTGCACACCCTGATTCCTCAGAGCTATTAGACATTGTAGATTTTGAAGGGCTTTGACAACAATGTCAGAACAACAGGACATAAGGTAGAAAAAAGAAACAAAGTTGTGGGCGATGTTGTGGCGCTAACATCTGAGAACCACAGTAAAATGGTGTTGCAGGATGATTCCTCATCTGCATCAATTAATGTTGGCTTTTCAACCAAGGCCCAGGAATTGGAAATCCTTATTTATGCCCACAAAAGCCTGCAATGGTTTGCTCCGAAATACAGATTTGAACATGGACACATTTGTTCCATTTATAAGATAATATAAATATCTAATCGATTACATGTAGATAAAATTAAAAATAAATCTAAACTGGATTAAAAATGTGATACCTATGATGCGTAGGTGGCTCCCCCTACAGTTGCTGAGTGTCCACGCCACTTTGCCCCCTGGCACACTGATTTCATTAGCTTAGCATGTTGCTATACTGAGTTGCATGGAATGAAGAGCAGTAACAGATGATCCGGGGACGCAGTAGCAGTGGCAGTGAAGCCATTTGCTTTACTAGAAGTCAGTGCACCAACAACAGTTTTAATGTAAGAATGTTACATATTAGGGCTTTAAGTCTTGCAATGCTGGCTCATCAAGACCACTGGTCTTTCATGTCACATTAATGTACAACACATGTGTACATTGGGTATTTTGTGTATTATTAGAAGAAGTGGACAGACAATGGTCACTGGGGAAAGATGGCTTCTATACTTACTTATATATTTCAATCAGATTAATGTTACAGTAAGGCAAGTGTGGAGGTTTCATGAGGAAGCTGCAAGTGTCTCTGAACATGCAAAAGTAGTCAAGTCAAACATATTCCTTTCAAATCTAGTCCTCTAGACCGCTAAGACCAGGTTTCTTTAATGCAGTGTAACAGAACTTTCATAAAGTATGCAAGGCTGAGCCAAACAATATGATCTTCAATACTGCAAATATATTTATACAAGAAAAAAAAACAGTACAGCCATAGTAACAAAAAGCAGAAATGTCAGCAAGTATTAATGTGCTGCAGCCAAAAATATGAAATTCTTTGTTTTATTACATTCATTGATTTTTTTAATGCAGACAAACTATGAGTCACATGTATGTATGTTAACGCACAAGGTTTCCGTGCTGCTGCCTTGTTTCTATTTTATTGTTTCAGAGTTTTAGCAGTGTCTCTGCTTTTAAAATCCAGTTCTCATTTACCAACATTGGTTTGTTTTCAATTTCAGCCTGTTTCATAAATCAGTGAGAGGCATTACACGTAAGCTTCCACCATCTATGTTTGCACAATATGTAAATCCTCAATTCACGAAGTTTGTCTTTGCCACAGCCTGCCAAGAAAATCTCATGTTAAATGACTTCTGAAGAAACTCGAGTAGTACACTGAGCCATGGAGCGCGTTCATAAGAAATAACTTTGCTTAAAGGAAAAGATGGGCGAGAAGATGGACTGGAGGTGAGCTGCTCCATCCATCCCAGAGCAGCAGAAGAAGAAGAACATCAGTGTTGAGTGATTAAAATAACAACAGTGGGCAGACAGCAAGTGTAGATCTCTGCAGTGGAACATATGTGACCACCAACTCAATTTTTCATCCGCCTGCCGCCAGAACGTTTGATCTAGCTCTATTTTTTCATGTCAACAGCAGAGTGTGTGTGTGTGTGTGTGTGTGTGTGTCAGACACACATACAGGCCTGTCCTCCCCCGCGTGAGGTAGTGCGGGAAGTAGGGAGGCAGGGGAGGGAAGCTCTTATATTAATGGCTGCGGTTAACCTGGAAGGGTCAAACTCATTGGCGCTGTTGATGGATCTGGTCTGCAGGAACACACTTTCTCACTCTCTCTCTCCACATCATATATACAAAAACACACACACACACACACACACACACACAGACACACAGTCCACATGTGTGCAGGCCTGGTTGCATGGCAATCAGTCTCTGGTTGTGCAGTCACAGTGTGTTGATCACTGCCGTACAGAGAGACAAAAATGATGAGGAGGGGAAGGCAGCAGGGACACAGAGATGGTGGAAAAAAAAGAGAGGACAGACATAACACCATGCTGCTAGAGGCGTGTTTATCAGAGACAGGGGAGGAAGAAATCATGTCACTGTATGAGGTAAATCTCAGTAGGTGGAGTCACATAACAACAGTGTTAGTGGATAAGAGGAAACAAAACAAAATTAACATTTTCCCCGATTACAGATCCTTAACCATTTTATCTGGGATATAAAGAGGATACCTACTCTATACACAACCAGGTTATAACGAGTTTGCATTTTACAATGACAGCAAAAATAGATGTCATTTTTATTTTTAAAGCTTGATTGATTGATTATTTTGAAAGCGTGATTTAGATACCGATAAGTCCAGCCAGCTATGAGTTATAAAAAAAAATTTTAAAAACTGGACTGCAATTAAATGGAACAGATGGCGAAGATTTGGAGGAGCAGAACACAAACAATGGTCTCTGATTTGTTCACACAACCATTCAACCTAACAGTCGTTTTGGCATTTTAGCATCTCAGAGATAACAGTCTTGAGTTTTCTTGTTGGAAACACAAGACAACTCAGGACACTTTTAAGCGAGATCAGTGAGAGTCCTCAGAAATGTGCCAAGTTACTGACATGCTGTACAATGCATGGTGGTTGGTTACCAGGCTTTAATCATTACCAAAACAAAAACTGCAAAACGTTGTAGCCCGCATGTTGTGTCACTCAATAACACATCCCAGCTGAAAGCCCTTAATAGTCACTCTGCTTATCACTTGTTGAGATGTGCAAAACTGATAAATGCAGCAACAACAGGGAGAATGTTTTGTAAGTGTAATAAATGTGTGGAGTTTTTCTAATCATAAACAGTCAGTTTATCATCACCTTGTGCCTAATTTAGATTTGAAATTTAACAGAGAATCATACAAAATCATGATGCAGTGAATGCACAACCAGTCTAAGTTTCATATCACGAATGAGACCAAGAACCACCTCACTACACATCCACACACACTTCACGATCAAAGTGTCTTTGTTATGGTACATGCAGATAACAAACTTAGGTTCTGCACTTTTGAATAGACGCGACCAGGAAGCACATCACGGAAACAAGCTTGTTTCCAAACCAAAACATCTGACACAAGTTACAGCCATAATTAAATCAAGCCCACCGATCCCATACAGAGGGTTTCCCTGAGACGCAATCCACCACCGACTGTGATCACAGAGCAAAACAAAAGAATGATGTCAGTAAAGAAACAGAAGAGAAAGAAGACATGCTCCCAATTACATGACAGTATGAGAGATTAAAGAACAAGAAGAGGATGTTTTAGGAGAAGCATGTAGAGATGGGGACACATGGAAATGGCTGCTATTGATGAATGAAGAGCTTAACTGTGTTTAATGAGCAGACGAGACGCAGAACGCAAGGGTGAGGCCTAGCTTTGGATGCAGTTTAAAGCGTAACATTGGTTCTGTTGTATATTTCTTTGTTGTCACAAATCCCAACTGATCTTACGAAGAGGGACTGTGTGTGTATCCGTACACCAGTACATGCATCTCTTACTCTTCTGTTTCATGGAGCGCCATTGTCGTACAGAAACTATTCAAACTCAGCCACAGTGCCGGTCTGGGTCACATGTTATAGTTTACGAACACTGAGACTGCAGTTTAGTTTTTCAAAAGCTGTCATAGATTCTGTCTAAAGCACTAAATGTTAATATTGTAGTATTCCATAACTGAAAATGGTCCCAACAAGTGCAACAAATTTACTTCTGTTGAAGTCATGTTTGCTAACAATTACTGTGCTCAGCTGTTTTAGGAAATTACTGGTCATTTCTTTATAAAGAAAACTAAATATCTATGACTGTTACCCATTTTTTGTATGAAACCAATGGTTTATATATGCTACATTGTTATTATTATTATTATTATTATCATTAATCAATTATTTATAAATGTAATTATCAGGCAAACATATGTGTTCCAACATAAACTTTGTTGATTTGTGCATTAGAATATCAGTGTGTTTTGAAATGTTTTTTAGTTGGTGGAATAATTAAGTTGATTGATTAATTAGTAATAAAATATATTTGTTTCACTCTTAGAGCAGAAACATCCAGTTTCACATGTTGTGACAGTTTTGTTTTTTTTAAATGCATCACTGCAAATAATCGTGCAGACAGTTACAGCTCACAAATAACAAAAGATCCACTGAACAGTTAGTTTAATTCAAACAAGAGTAAATACTGAATTTGTTTGGCATTATTTCACATTAGGTTCTTCGGTGAGCATGTCCTGCAGCAGAAAGGTGTTTTTAAATACACTTTTGGACAACAGCGGAGCTCTGTGGCACAGAGGAATAAGATATCAGGTTTGTTAGTAAAATCAACTCATTGCTGGTTTTAGGTTTTTCATTGGATTTGCTGACAATAACATAAATGACCTAGATTATCTATTAACTTTTTTAAAACGTGCAGTCATTGTGGAGTCAAGTGACATTCATTTATTATGCATATTATTTCACCAAATCAATTTATAACACAAACATAATATTAAAACCTGCCTCCTCTGCCTCAATCAAGAAGCTGTGATACAGAACAGAGGCAGACAACAGACGTTACAGAGCTTTGCTGCAAAGCACAGACATGTTAGTATGTGAAGTCAGCTTGTCTCCTCACTGCTCATCTTCAGTCCTGAGCTGGAACACGGAAGGATGTTGAAGGCCGCAGGTAACGGAAGCTTATTCACAGTGCTTGGCAATGCGGTAGTGGTTCAGGACCCGTCCTGTCAGGGTCCACGTGTATCCACACAGGGATCGAATCCCACTAGGGCTTTCCGTTTTTGTTTTTGCTTCACCTTCGTTTCACTCTTCTGTCTCACCGAGGACTGCCCAATTCCCATTAAAAAATAACTATGAAAGCTTATTCACATCAGAGCTCTCCCCTCCGTAGACACTGAGGGTTTAGCAACCACCTGGCCTGACCAGAGAGAATATTCGTTAGTGGGCTTCACAACAGTGCTCTGGATATTATCCTGAAAGTCTGAATGATATTATGTACTGCTTTAATTTAAGTTACATGTGGGTCTAAATTGTCTTTAGCTTTTAAAAAAAAAGTGACTCTGACCACCTGATTGTATTGTGACATCATGGCTATTTTTTCCCTACCTTGAGCTAATTGACAGGGAACCACAAATGCTGACACACATTCAATGTGTATATATTACCCACAGTCAGATTCGTATGCTGCAGATACAAATAGCAGAGCAGCAAGAGTGTGACGTTGTCCAAGACCTCTACTATGAGTGACAAACTGCATTTTTAAATATGATTCTAGTCACTTTGGGCAATCCCACACATTATATAATAATTTTTCCATAGGCCCACGCTATCCAGACTTTACAGACAGGCACAAAAACCCTTATCACATGGCCCAGGAGATGTTGGCTGTGTGCTCCTTGGCCTTCATGCGAAGCACTGCTATGCTGGAAGAGCGCCTCTCAAACTCAGGCTTGGTCTCGAAGGCATGGTGTCCGTTGGCAGCCGGCGTGAGGAGGGAGTCTGCGCTGAAGAAGTTGTTGAGGGAGACATGCCCGAACTGGTTCTGCTGATTAGAGAAAGCCACGTAGCCGTGATCAGTGGCACTGCTGGCTGAGCGGGGGGAGTGCGTGTAGGAAGTGACACAAGGTGGAGAGCCGCGGGGCAGCATGCAGGAGGAGACCACAGAGCCACCGGGAGTAGGGCTGGGCCACAGGTTGTTGGGGATCTGTTGGATGAAAGAAGGTGTTTAGATACTGGGTATCTATTATATAGGTGGCTGGAGAAAAAAAATATTATTAATTATTTATGTATTTACTTTATTTATTTTGCTAATTAAATACATGAGATTAGCTACTAATCTAAAAAGAACAGAATGTGTGTATTGTTTAAATAAGGGTCTGAAAATGTAAGTCTATGCAGCTGAAACTCTCTTTTTTTTGTAATATGTGTATATTACTACAAAAGTTGATACGGCATGAATTCAGTTTTTGACTTGAGATATCTGCACGTTCACGTGCCAGCGATGCATGTTAATTATGCAGATTAATATGAACAAACTGTTTGTGGAAAGAGATGTTGGTGCTGATTTTCCTAAAAGGGATTTTTTTTTTTTTAAAATAAGATAAATTATTTATAAATAAATAAATTATTTATCTGCATTGTACTGCAGTAGAGGTAGAAATCTCCATAACTCATTCCTCAACAGCCAGACAAAGAGAAGCTAGATAACACTGGTAAGGAATAAAATGGCTTATTTGTCATTTCAGAGAACTTAAACCAGTGACTGTCAGTGTCTCACACGTCATTTGAATCCAAAAGATAAAAAACAGAGATTTGGAGACACATATTTTCAAACTTCTGAATAACTGGTTCGTGTAGCCTCTGTTGGCATCTTATCAGATGGATAGAAACCAAACAGGACAGAGAGGAGATGTGGCAACATCTGGTCAGCACACAGTAAACACCACAACTGCTTTTTTAAAGGCAGCAGCTCCAGTCACCAAAGCCACAGAGCAGCATGTCTGTAAAATACAGGCTCTGCCGACAGCTCAGACACATTCAAATGACTTCATTCACTCTGAGGCAGTTCATTCGGTCTCATTTGCCAAGATTTCAATCAAACTCAGAAGACAAGCCAGCGTAAGTAAGCAGCATGTGAACAGCATGCAAATTCATTTGTTCCTAAATTGCGTTTGGTAAAAATAAAGGTCAGTGAAATGCACCACTACGGCTTTTTTAACACAACTTGAATTTTAAGTGATATTTCAATAGAAATAAAAGACATTTAGAATTTTAAAAAAAATATAAATGTGCCAAAATAGTTGAGTTAAATTTTACACGAAAAAATAAATACACCTGCAGCATCGTGAAAATTTAGAAAACTGAAGATGTGTAAAATTTGAACCAACTGACTGTTACTCAGCACAGGACAACACCTTCTGCCAAAGTGTAGCTTACAGAAAATGTTAACAAATATCACAAGTCATTTATGGTTTGGTAAAGTGTGCGTTGACCGTTGTATAAACTTCCTTTGTAGCACAAAAGTGTGGTTATAGCATGAGAATCCTCACTGCGCCTTCCTGACAACATGTGTCACTGACTTCAACCTTTGCCTAAAAGCAACAACAATGGCCAGAACCTCAATGTCAACAATAGACACCAAACTCTTTCAACCGCACAAGAATGTAATCCACGTCCACTGTGTTTAAGGAGACAAAACACCCACTGCCAACACAGTTACATCGAGGACGGCCCATTTAACAACAGTAATCTGGATCAGCTGGAAGAAGGGGGCATGGCTGGTATCCAGGGTATCTATCAGAAACATGTGTGAGGGGAAAATACGAGACAGTCCAACAGATTCCTGACCTGGTCTTGGGCCAGGGCATAGCAGAGCTGTGACTCTGACTCCTGCTGCTGTTTTCTTCTATTTTCTCTTTTAAATTCAACACACACGCTACTTTCTAGGAGCTTAAAATGTGAACAAACGCTCCTCTGAGAAGCTGCTGCCTGCATATTTCCAACACAGGACAAAAAAAAACCTGAAAGTATCAACAACACTTGGAGGCTTAATCTCTCTTTCTGATAGGGAACACCTACCCAACAGACAAACTGACATTGTGCATCGCCTCTCACCTCATTTCGTACCTGACCTTTGTCCAAACTGCAAGATAAATATTCAGCTAACACGAAATCTGATATAAGACCATTAATTCAGCCGTGACACCTCACAGAGTCTCTAATCAGTGTTCAGACTCTTATCTGAAGATGGGGTTCATAATAAGTGACTAATTGTGCAGCAATGACAGGCAACTGATTTATGCCAATTGTCATGACTTACATAAATTAAGAAGTTGATGAGAAAGGGTAGAATTACGTCACAGTAAGTGTTCCATCACCAGGTATTTATGGTAAACAGCTTTAAATGTGAGGCAAATCTGATATTACCAATAAAACATTAAACAACTCGCCTGTGCGTAGCTGTCGGTCCTCGGTAACACTGATAAATCGTAGGTGGCTGCAAAGTGACTTTTGGCCTGTTGGATCTGTCCGTAGCGCTCCCGCTTTCTCCACTTTGCTCTTCTGTTCTGAAACCACACCTTTGCGTCAAAAAGAGAAAAGAGAATAAAATTTAAATTTAAAAAAATAAAAAAAATGTGTGCGTGCGTGGCTGAGATCTGCCTCGATAAGAAGTCGAAGACTTTTTGGGAACAACCTTTTTAAAAAAGCCTGAAATGAAAATTAACCGTTCTGCAACATTAAAAGAAAACTATTAAGAAATTAACTTTAATTACCAAAAATATTTTAGTGCTTCATTTATGAGTTATAAACGTGAGTTGTGATTTACGCACTGCGGCACATTGCTCCACATTTCTTTTATCGTATTTAAGCCCATCTTCTTCTTTTTTAGGTTTTTTTTTTCTCCAAAAGTGAATTAAGAAAAAAAGTAAATAGCTAAGAGTCGAGTGATAAACTACCTGCACTCTGGCCTCTGTTAATTCCGTCCTCATGGCCAGCTGTTCCCTCACATAAACATCTGGATAATGAGTTTTCTGAAACACTTTCTCCAGCTCCTCCAGCTGCGCGCTGGTGAACGTGGTCCGGTGTCTCCTCTTCTTGCTGCTGGACACGTTACTGTCGCACTTATCTCCCATATCATCCAAATCAGTTTTCTCCTGTTGGCCGGTTGTCACCGGAGACGCCCGAAGAGTACAACAACTGTCCATGGACCTGCCGAGGTCTGTGTGCAGAGCGTCGTCGTCTGATTTCTGGACCCCGTAACTGGCTGCAATAAACAAGTCACACATAAAAAATAAATCATACATTTAACTGCAACTTGAAGCATAAAATACATCTGTAAAGGTGTGGACAGTATTAATGCTGCCCCACATAATAAGAAAAATGAAGTCAAGTTTGATCATCTAACATATTTCATGTTTCAAATAAACTGTTTTAAATACGAAGAATTATTTTTCCTAATTTTAAAAATTAAGAAAATATTTAGATATTACAAAATACATCTGAGGAAAAGTGATCGGCATGAATGAAACATCTGGTAAAATTTAAAAAAAAAAAAAAAGAAAAAAGATCATTGGATGTTAAAATTTCTTAAATTGAAGGTTTTATTTTCTCTTTAAATTCGCACACAGATGCCGAACAACTCTTTTAAAATCACAGTGTCGATGCACAAAAAGTCCGAGTTACAGAAAAGTAACTTCTAACTAATTTACGCACCGTTTTGGTCTCCGCAGGGCGATGAGCGGTGTTCGCCGCTTTGAAGCCCGAAGGCCTGCACACACTTCGGGGAAGACTTGGTGAAGTACTGCGCGCTGTCCAGGCTCTCCATGACTTGGTCCATGTAGTAATCGCTGGCCTTCATCGCTTGGCTTTTCAAGGCAAACTTATCCTCCATATACTCCATCATCTTAACCGAAATCTGCTCACTTTAATCAAATGTCACCATAAAAAAGAAACTAATCGCCGTCACGCACCGATGATCGGAGTGATGCCGTGCTAGGCAATAATTCGCCAATGGAGTTAATTTGCTCCGTCTTCAAGGAACAACATCTTTATAGCCCCAAAGAGAATGAGATCCTTAAAGATCCCCCTCCTCACTGAATATGAAGCAGCGCCCAACTCCTCCCACGCCCCGAATCCAAACCAAACAGAGCCCACAACGACTCTTAGAGGAAACAATCAAAACTGACTTTAATTTACAACATGTTTAGACATCCAAAATGAGGCAATAATTTATCCACAGATACAAGTTGTGACTCCAAATGGGATTTCTTCCGAGGCTCTGGATATTGCAGAAGGTCGCTGCTGTTACTCACTCACGTCGTCTGTGAGCATTTTACACCCAATAAAATCAAAGACATAATGTCATAAAATTTACTTTAAAAACCGCAGAAATTAAACATTTGTTTACTTAATTTTATATACTAATCAAAAATACATGCAAACTGATATAAACTAAGTTAATTGTACAAATCTGTCTGGAAAAGCAAATACAATTAGACTTTTAATTCGAAAAAATGAGGACAAAAATGTTTCGTTTCTGTTAGTTTATTGAGGGCATTTCTACAGAAAATAAGGCTTCCAGTGCATTAGTTTCTTTTTTTTTCATTTTTAATTGTAGAAATGACTTTAAATTACCATAAATTATATATTAATTTGCAGGCATATTTCAGATTTAAACAGCAGTGTAAAAAAAACAAGAAAAACTTAAATTAAAATCATTTATAAGACCTGACATTTTGATAAATAAAGTCAAAATGATCCAATTTCCTCTACGTGGTCCAGTGACGTCAAACAGATCCATTTTTCTTGTTAAGTACGTCCTACACACTATTTCGCTTCATGGAATTATTTGGTGATAAAAAGTTCACTCCTTTTTTTTAATTAATTTGCTATAAATCAATATGTGGACAGTTTGCGCATGCCTGGCCGCAGACTGCAACAAATTCGCGTTTTGTGTTAAATCTTTGAAGAAAAAAAAACAAAAAAACAAGACTGATGTGATTTTGTCAGCAGAATTTTTTTTTTGAGCTGTGACAAAACCATACACGTCTAACCATTCTCTTTAGCTCAGTGAACAGTCTGTGATGTGATTTTTCTAGCTTGGATTAAAAACCAAACATTCTCCTGTTCAAGGAAAGTTCAGTTTCATTGAAGCCAGCAGCCCTCAGGAGCAGACACACTCAACAGGGAGGTTTTCAAAATGGACAGAAAGCGTCGTTCTTCTATTTCTCATTATTGGAGGAATTATGTTACTCCAATAACCAAAGTCTATCTTCCACCTCCACATCTCCACCCAGAGCCACACCACCTGCCATGCACACCATGCTTTGGTTCGCTCCAGGGTCATTGGTGGTTACCTGGGGCGGCATGGTGCCACAGGAGGAAAAATAAAAATAAATAAAGGTGCTCTAAAGTAGCAGGGGGGGCGTCTTACTGGGCTTCTAAGATCACCTCGCACACTGGCTCACGCTGAGGAGAAAATGTGAAAAGTTCACTGTGGTGGGTCTTTGGCTGGAAATTCCCGCCACAATAGATGCTGGATGGGTTTGTAAAATTGGAAGGCTTGGTCACCTTCAGGCCCATCAGTCAGACTAATTCTTAAAGTGTTTCAGACGCTGTGTGAGCCACCTGGTCAGACCTTTTCAATAAAAACATGTACACTGCCAGTTTGTTATAACATCATGTACTCATCATGGTCAAATAAGACTGAAATGAACTAATTAACATTCAGTTACATTCAGTCTTAATGTGACTGAACATTTTCCAACACAACCTAACCGAGGCCTGAGAGGCCAAAACGTGTCACTTCAGAAGGCAGAAACATGACATCATGATGCCCAAAGCCACCACTTGGTCTAATTCAATCTACTGAAATGTCTTCAAACTGTGGCTAGCCACGAAACATAAAAACAACCAGAGTTTATTTTCCCCCCTGAAGCACACATTTTGAGGAGCTTATGAATGTCATTTGAGTCTGCAGAACATTTAGCTAACTATTAAAAAGTGAAAGCAGTGCATTCGTGCTTTCAAAGTTTGTTTTAAATTTGTTTGTTTGCCTTTTGTTTCTCCAGGAATCGGGCATTCCTGAGCGCTGACAAACGCCAGCTCTTGGTCACGTGACTTAAGTCATTTGGGTTCACGTTGGTATGTAACACAGGTCACCTGTGACTTAAACCAGATCAAACCAGTTGGGATTCTTTGCCATGTTTAAATCCAGGTGATGTGCTAATGCTAAATGCTAAAGCAAATTTTAATAATAAGACTATTTATTTTCAATTAACCACTTTGTTTTGCAGAATTAAAATCAATTGAGCAAGAAGCAAAAACATTAAAAACATTATCACATTAGTTTTTTTTTTTGCAATATATTACTGCATATACTTCAATAATGCATTATGCATTATACTTAACAGATCTACATCTAATCTATGCATAGATGTAAAAACTTAAAAGCTTCTAAGATTGCTTGGTTTTACTTTTGATATTTTCAATTTAAAAATAATTTAATTTAAAGGAAAAATTACACAAACAAGGAAGGAATCAAGACATACATGTGACACACAGTACAAACAATCTGCTATATCCACAATTAAAAAAAAATTAAAATGCTGGTTATCACTGAAAGACAATTAACACAATTAAACAATCCTGGAAGAACCTTTGCTCCAGATACATCAGGCTAAAATAAATCATGTCTTAAGTCTCATTGCTTTTCAAAATTATAATTCTCGTGTCTCGTGATCAGATTTAGTTAAAAAATAGAATTTAAAGTA
Organism: Ctenopoma kingsleyae; assembly: GCA_032353495.1. Taxonomy (NCBI): domain Eukaryota; kingdom Metazoa; phylum Chordata; class Actinopteri; order Anabantiformes; family Anabantidae; genus Ctenopoma; species Ctenopoma kingsleyae. The sequence continues at coordinate 21,693,964 of JAUBNQ010000025.1, read as the reverse complement.
ATATTGTCATAAACAAAAAAGATAATAAAATAGATTTATGATACATTTCATGTTGTAGATTTTAATTCTATACATTTTATAAGATGTGTGAAATCTACAGTTTGTGGAAGAGTCACTGACCTGTGTTCATATAAGTGATATTATAATGTAGCAGTTGTCATTCAGGGAATACATTTAATTTGTGTAAACGTTTCTGCTTGTGTAAGTTGCTTTACAAGTTGGGTTTCACGTGTCCAGGAGAGCTTGCACATTCCTCAGCGTTTATATCCATTTTCATTTCTTTATTTTGGCTAAAGAAACTGGCTAATTGAGTCACAAAGCAGAAAACTCTTCTTATCCACATCTTTGTGGGATTTAAAGTTGAGCTTAATTTACATCCTGAAATATTTCCAGACTTATTTCTTTGAAAAACTTGTTTTCTGTTTAAATGTTTTCCATTCAATCTTAATAACTGGATTAGTCTTTTCGTGATTTACTGTTCACTTGTAACAGTTTCTTTGCAGAACCATAACATGACTAAACTTTCAAATCAGAACTACAACTTCTACAACCACATTTCTGTTAGTTTGTCACATACTGCAGTCTCAGTACTTTTGCACTATTATGACCAAGAGAAACTCCTGCTCTCTTGACGTCTTTGGAACAATTTGGACACAAAAATCGCTTTCTGCCAGACTCCCATCTGACGATCTTTGCTGAGCTGACTTCAGGCTGGCAGCACCTCAGGCTGAAAGGGACTTTCTCTATCTTATCTAAATGTGTGGTGGGAGTACTGACTTCACCAGGCAATGGTTTTCGATGTCTTAGGTTACATGTAATTTACCCATAACCAGAAAGTGAACAAATCTAAAGAGGATTGTGGATTGCGGTTTAACAATATAATTTCAGAAGCTGTAGTTGTACAGAAGTGGTTTAAAAACATGGGAATGTCTGAAATTGAGTCAAACAAAACAAGAAGATGTGCTTATATATTACCTATCTGATAATGTTCAATAAAAACCTGAATTCTCCAGTATGATGATATAATGACAGATATAACGCCACAGGTTTCCCCTGAAAGGTCTGTTGGATTAGTTTCCCCCTAAGGAGGACAGTGGTCCTGGGTTTCACAACAGACTCCAAGTGGGCAGGACCAGCACATTATCTGGCATACGCCACTCTCCATGACAGAAATCCTACTCAGCTTGTGTATGGTCATAACACAGCCTCCAGACATGTGTAAGTGAAAGATAGAAGGAAAATAAATAAAGAGACATGCATTTCCTTCCAGGGGAGCCACGCTGCAGCTCTGACTATTTGTTTTGACATTCATTAAGTTATCATTTCCAGGCGGCGGACCAGCAAGGAACCTCCAAGCCTGAGGTTCACCATGCTACCTTCTCCGTAGGACAGTGTTTGTGGACAGATGCCTTAGCTCTCCAAATTCAAATACACAGACGAGGCCATTATAATCCACAACTCAATATAAAGAAAACAGCATTCTAACTCTAACACCAATGTTTGTGCTGGGCTCACAGAGGCAGTGGTTTCAAGCCCACTGTTGGTGAGTAGGAGCTAAATATATTCACACTGTAAGGAAATTGCACTTAAATGTCTGGCCTTTATTATACTTAACTTGGGAGAATCAGAGGAGTAATGGAAAAGGCACATTTCTTCCCATGGTTAGAAACAATTACTATTACTTTATTTTATGTCCAGAAAGTACACAAGAAGAAACATGAATCCTCAGATATTACAAGTCCTGGTTCTTATTTCCTGCCATCATTTGCATATGAAGCGTGTCATTTGCTGAAGGTTTTTGACTTCGCTCCATGTGTTTTGGTGCTGGTTGGCTGCGATCATGTTCAGTGATACTTGAGCAGAATCAACATAATGGAACTGCCCAAGGATGTTTGGGCTGGCCCAGGTCGTATTGGTCTTAATTAATTTTCAGGAGAGGGGCCTGAGTTTTCAGCTGAGAACAGCTGCGGGGGGATTCAGTGCAAGTGATAGAATAGCATTTTAAATAAAACTAAAGAAAGTCTTCTTCATGGAGGAATGATATATATAATATCCACTTCAGAGTCATATTTAATGACTAAACTCTTGAAAAATATACACTTCATATCTTCATTTGTTCTGTTTTGCAAGAGAAACTGTTAACATGGCCGTGATGTGCTAGTATATCCTAAAAAGTGCTGCATCATTTGTACATAGATTTATCAGGTTTACAAAGGTAAAAATATAAATGACCGAATGCATCTACCTGAATTAGTGTTAGGTCAGGGCAGGAAAAGGTGTCCTGTTTGTGTTTTACTTGTGCACTTTGTCCCTCTTCTTGCCCCCTCCCCAGCCACCACTCAACTGGACAGGGTTGTCTCGGAAGGAGATGCGCTCTTTTTTTGATGGTGCAGACGTGGCTCGCTTAGGAGCTGGAACATCTTTTCCTGGACACCAAGAAAAAGAGGGAACATGTCAATAACCTGTAGTGTAAAAAAAAAAAAAGGGGTGAAACCAGACTTTAAATAGTCAATAAGAGTCTTGCTATTCTAAAGACATCTTTGATGGTCTCGTGGTTCTGTAGAGTTTTTGCACAGCACTTTGGATTCACATAGCACTGTGGTGGAATTTTGGATTTTATAAAAAAAATAATCTGCTTTTTTCTGTTTTTAATACATATTACTACATTTCATATAGATACTGATACTACATTATGACATGAGCTGATCAATATCATAAGATAGGTTGTATTGCACAGTAATTTTTCCTTGTCAGAAGAGTAGTGCATGCTAACTTGTTATCAGAAAGAAATCAAATGAGTTCACTTCAAGTCAGAAACACACACATAAGTTTCATTTTTTTGTTAGTACAAGTTAACAAGTGGAAATTTCTTACTTTTGACTTTGAATGAAATAAGCAAATTAAGAACTAAGACATTAAACTGGGAAATTTAAATGAGGAAATTTAATGGGCAAGGTAAGGAAAAGTAATAAGGTCTTGTATCATTTTATTACTTTAATACAGGGATCCAGTTGTAATATAAGTCACAAGTTTAATTTGTAGATTAATGTGTTTCAGTGGGTTCTCTCAGTAGACTGAAGATAACACTACTGCACATTAAATCCTACAATATAAACTGATTCAGGTTTTGTGTTGATTCCCGTCTCCCAGGAGTGTTGTGAGCAGTATCAGAGGCCCTTCCATTTCACTTCAGGATCAGTACAAATCCTTAAAACAGAACAAAGGCAGGAATGATGCATTCCACGTGTAGAACCCAGGCTGTCGGCTGTCCCACACAGAGAGTGGGGGAACAGTGGGGAGGGCTCTGGAGAAAGAGGGGAACCTGGCACGCAGAGTAGTTACTGACCCAACTCCAAATATCTGCACAGCTGGCACATTGTAAAGAATATTCCTCTACTAACAAGTCATACCCACTCTCACATTACTACATTTGATTTTACTCATGTCTTCTGCTCATGGTTTGTTTATTGTAGCTTAAAGATAAACCACCAGAGTGTTCTGTTTATTTTCAGAAACTTCTATCTAACTTTGGTGGCTGAATTTAGTTTATTAAAGACATTTGCCCAATTGTCTGTCCTGAGTCACAAAACAGAACTAAGTGTTGCAGTCATGGTATTAAATGTTCAGAGATACACAAATGGCCGCACATTTGACCCGACCGCTGTGACCAAACTAATTGTTCTCCATCGTATTACTTCTATTAGGGTTGAACAGCCGACAGAAGTGAGGGTGCAGATATGCAACTTAAGTGGTTTCCTCTGCACACTTGAATGAAAATATTTTGTGAGCTTGGAAACGCATTTTATGGAACTGTCCCAGCAAGTGGTGAGTATCATGTTTCAATAGGTTATAGAGTAGGTTATAGAGTTTTTATGTAGCCTTTACTGCTTTGGCAAACTAAGTGAACCCTCTAGCTTTAAACCTTCACTCTGATGCTTGTATGCCACCAAAGATTTTTTTTTTCTTCTGATGATTTTTTGATGATGCAGCACAGAGACCATTACATGCCCTTCCTAAGTTTATGAAATATCTAATTGGCTTTTTGAGAAATGCTCCTGCCTTACACATACATTCATATTTCAATTTGCTCTAGACAATTTCGATAAGTGGTGTTTTCATCACTGCAAACAAAGAGGCTCTCTTTCTCCCGGCCACACTCCTGAAGAGAACAACAGTCTGCCTGCTCGCGACGACACTCTGTCCCTGCTGCTGCACCTCGTGGATATCATTTTGAAATTATCATCGAAATCCAATTTGGCTTCGTTAACGGGGACAGGAATCTCCTTCACATGGATTCCTGGGCTTGTTTAATGTGGTCATCTGCTGCCAGCCTGTCAGTAGCATCTTTGTCACTCAAACTCCTGAGCCCACTTTTCCTGACAGAAGGGCCAGTCATTCTTTCCTGAAAGGACTGACTCCCCCCAGCCCCCCACCCCCCTTGTCTGTCCGTTTCCTGTGAGAGGAGAAATTCACGCACCCTGTCCCCAGCCCGACCTTATGGTTCCTTAACCCTCCCACAGCAGCTAGCCAGTGGACACAGTCTGGGCTAAATAAGCAGCAGCTTTTATTCCTGGTTCTATGCACTCAGATCTGTGTGACCTGAGACCCATGGATGCAAGCTTGCAAACACTACGACATACATGTAAACACATGCAGTAAACGTGAATTTACTATATATACACACACGTATGCACGCGCACACAATCTTCTCTGATGTTATGGAAATCTGTGTTTCCTTAGGTTTAAGCATAAAATTGCTCAGACAGACTGAGAACTTTGTCATTATATGTATTAATGACTACAGAAAGAGTAAGAGTTGATTGCAAATGTTATATAATGCAGGGAGGTTCAGTGTTTTTGCAATTGACTTTATTAATTAATTACATTTAATGTCATACAATAGTCAAATTTTCTGGAATCTGTCCGTCAATCTATCCTTCCATCTAACTACAGTAATATACAGTACATATAATAATTAAATGATTACTTCATTCCAGTACATTTTTGTTTGCTGTCAAGTTCACAGACTTACTTGCATGACCCAAAGAGATCCTGTGAGAACTGTTCTGTTTGCTGGGCTGGGCGGCTAAACTGTTGCTGGCCCACAGTCCACTGGTATGATGTCGTTCTGTATATGTCGGGTCAGCCTGCACGCACTACACACAGAAACACATAAAAACACACACATATGTGAGGCCCAACATGACAGGTCTCACGCAAGCAGGAGAGCAGTTTGAAAAACATTCAACAAGCAGCAGCTCTGTTGTCTGAATATATCTAAGAAACAGGGGGAAGGGGGCGGCTCGTCTCGCCAGTGATCATAATTCAAACTGCTCCACAATGGCAAAAGGAGACTTGCGGTTTACAACTTCAAAGACCTCATGAGCATCAGCATCGTTCTCGAGTTCAGGCAAACTGCTCCAAAGTGACACTGGGATTTCTGCAAGTGAAATGAAGAAATTGCAGCTACTTGATCCAATTGAAAGTGTCACCATGGAGCTAAACCTCAGACTCACCTCCCCCCTCTTTCCTCCTTTAAATCAAAGCTGATGAGAAAGGCTCCAGCAGAGAAACATGCACCACGGGACCATGGGACATGCCTCTGACTGGTGAATGTAAATACTGCACCTTCACAGTCCCCTCGAAAAGACTCAAATCAAGTCATTCTGTTAAAGTGAGTTAACTGCAGGGGAAGGGACTATACTCACCACAAGCTGCACTCTGCCTCCATTCAGAATGTCTGAGCTTATCTCTGGTAAGAAATGCTCGCTGAGGATAAGAAAGATAAAATATCTAGGTTATTAATGTTCTGCATATTAACTCTGATATATCTTACAAAAAAAATGGATGATAACGCTAATGTCTGTTAGGTGGGGCAGGGGACAGCACAGGTCTTGTTGGCATGTGACTGACATGTCAGCTTTGGCATGTGGGTGAAAACTGCCCTAAAACTGTTAAAAAGTGATGGGCCAAACATTCAAAATTGAAGTCTCCCTCAGATAAGAAACACAGAGTGATCTAATGTTAAGCCCAGCATGTAAGGCCATTTCGCAACTGCTAACATACAACAAAAGCAAAATTTCTGACACACACATTGTAAGAAGCCCAAATTGAACAAAAAAATTAAGGGCATAATTTTAAAGGAAAAAAACAATTTAACAGTCCACATGGAAAAGACAGTAGAGTATTAGTGTATCTATTTTCTATTTAATATTGGAGCTGTGGCTGATTTCCTTGGCAGCTGTGGATTGTTAAAGTTAATATGTTGATAATAAAAGTAGAAAAATAAAGTGTAAAAAAAAAAGACTGGCATGTAAAATTATTATTTTGTGACATCATTGCTATGTTAAAAGCTAATTATGGTCCAATTTGTAAGTTAGACAAGTGTAAGCAGCTTTCCCCAATACAAAATAACAGAATTTGAGACTGCACTGAAATTCGACTTTCATTAAATTAATTAAGATTCAACAGCAAAGTGTCTTTCCACAAACAATGGTCCAGTTACACTAGATAATCCACAGATCTCTCTGTGAAGTCACAGGGTGGATACTTAAACTGGTCAGATATACCCAAAAGTATGCGCATAGATTAGATGTTCCTAAATTACTTTACAATACAAAATAAGATGATGTGTTTTTCTTAAATATAATTTAATGAAGTGAAGATCTAAAGCAATTTCATCTGTCAAACAAACCACTTTACTGTATGAGCTTCATTAACTGCCTCACCTCTCTGCGCTTCTATCAGACTGGGTGTGCAGCCACTGCTGAGATCCTTCCTTCATTTGCTCCGTCCTCTCGGCCTGCTGAAGGCCCAGCTCAGCCTTGCAAACTGCACTCGACATAAAACATCAAATAAATGTTACTGCCAATTTTCTATTCTTCTTCTCCTTCTTCTTCTTTCTTCTCCAACTCTTCTTGTGAGTTAAGTAACATTCTCAATGACAGTGGTAGAAAAAAAAAATGAGTGCTGCCTAATCAGTGACAGTTGGGGTGAAGGTGGCATGTTCCTACATGACAGGAGGTGTGGATTTGGACTTGATCTGTAACAACATTTTACATGTTTCACTATAATTTCAGCTGGTCTGGAGTTCCTCTTATTTGGAGGATTCTTTCTGACGTTTCAAAAAAAATGCAAAAGTTTTTCCAATAATTTTTGGGCTTGTGGGTCATTGTAAAACTGAATGCAAAGAATGTCCTAACAGACTCTTAAAAGAGAAATCTGAAAGGCAACTGATTTACGGGCTGTGCTGAAGTCCCTTGATAAGGTCATAATTCAAAGTAAACATTTATGTTGTACTGATGCCATAGATGGGTTCATGCTGTTGATGAGTTTTGACAGCCCAATACTGGAACTAATGATGCATTTATTTAAGCCATTTACTTGTTTTTCTGAGCAGTAAAAAGAAGAGAAAAGCTTTACAGTTTTCATGGGTTAATTGAGAAGCCCCACTAAAAATGTCAAGTGATAGATGATTCCCCTCGGGGCAGCAAAATCCAGGAAATAGCTACTCTCACTTCACTAAGCTGAAAATACAGAAAGAGGAGGCAAAGGCTGCTCAGAAGAATGTTTTTTTAAACAAACTTTTTCATATACTGTACTGTACTTCATGTAGCACTGTATAATCCAAACCATAGCTCTGTAATGTCTGTTCACAGTTTTGAAAAGTCATATCACAGTATCCTACTTGCTTAGACTGATGATGAAGTTGAAATCCCTGTAGGTGAATGTATATGGTAGCAAACACATGTTCAGTATATACACACACTAATACAAGATACAAGACATTTATGCTGCACTGCAGTAGCATGAAGAGGCTCAACTCGTCATCTTCCCCTCTAGACCTTCCACTAAATCCTCATCCTGACCCCCTCCAACCTCCTGAAGCCCCCTCCTGTACGCCTTCAGGACATCAGGAGGGGGCCTGGAGGAGTCACGCCTGTTAGGAAGTGCTCTTAAGTACATTAAGCGATCTTGTCTCTTCTGAACATGCGAGAATCTGACTTAAACAGTCGGAAAGGAGGTGGGTGAGGTAAACCAGAGTGGATAGACGCTTGATGTTGATGGACACTTGGAGCCCCTCCCCTCCCACTTTGTCAAAAAACAAACCAGTGCAGACCCTAATAAGGAATGGTGTTTGAAATAAGATGGATCAAAGTCTTTCCCTTCTATGCTTAAAATTACATAAAGAAATGAGAATTATATGAATATAAATTTCGGTTTTTGAAGCTGTATTGCAACAAGGGTTAATGGTATTTTAAAAACCAAATTAACAAAAGATCCTGGGCTTTTTTCTTATTTTTTACTTGGTTTACCTTCTAAAGATGTGTCACTTCCCTCTCTGAAACTCAAACTGGTGGTTAAATTATGGCTTGTAGCTAGAACATGTATTTTTGTTAAGAAGGATCAAGGAAACCCCTCCTATCGTTACCTACGGTTATCAAATGTCTCCCTTTACCTGGGGGCCTTTGGGACAACATAATTTAACTGAACACATTCACTTGCACCAGCGTTTGGTGAAAAATAACAGCACCAGAGCTAGATTCATCTGAATCTTGAGATTGAAAGTAAGTATTTACTATTTGTGATGCATTATATGTATAATCCTTCTTTTGTATAATGGAATTGAAAGCTGATGAGAAAAAACAAAGAAATGGTCATAAATGAATTGATAAACCTGTTTTGTTGTAAGCCATCCAGCAAGTAATCAATCTGTATTACATCTGCTCCTCTTTGACAACTTTTTGTAATAGCTGTCTTGACTTTATATTTACAGACTTGAATCTTGCCCCTTAAGAACTGAAAAGATCTAAGCTAAGGCTAATCTTGACCTTATTTTGCATTTTGTTTACGGTATATGCCATTTTGTAGGAAACCAACATCTTAAGTGTTTTTTAAAATCCTGGTTTAATGCCATTTGCAAAGCAGAAGAAGAATCACAGTATCTGAAATTTGTCTCTCTGTGAGTGACTGATACACACTCCACTGCACATTGGCACTGTAGGCTTGATTTTCAACTGTGCCAGGGCATCTCTAACATATGCTATGAAGAGAGAGCTCCAGTGCCTGCGAAAATTGAAGCTCTGAGATTACAGAGGTGAAATTGAATGCATATGAATGGTGGTCAATAGTCTCACATTAAGTTATTTTGGATGATGGATGATAAACAAGATGATTGTGTTTCAGATGGACTTTGTAGAGGATTTGAAGTGTGAAATTGAGTTAAGTGCTCGGGAGGTAGGGGTTCCAGGCTGAAATAAAAATATATACCTCTGAAACGAGGACGGATGTCTAGTGGGGTTGAATCCTAGTTTGGATGGAAGGGGAAGGTTGGAAGAGTGTGTGTTTGCCTGGAGGGTTTGAGTGAAAGGCATTGATGGAAAGTAAGAGGAGAAAAGCTTAGAGGCATACAACATGTTCAACATCGGCAACACCCAGACACTTGACAATACAAATCACCAAGAAACAGTGAAGAGTATTTCCATATCTTCCATATTTAAAAGAAAATTTCTTGTGGCTCTGCTCTCTTCACTCCCTCTCTGTCTCCCTCTCCGGGTATGTAAGTCGATACCCATTTCAAGTGGTTACTCATGTCCAGCACATCCACACAAAGAGCCCGGATAAAATAAACACGCCGCGTCAGATATCTTGGAAAGAATCTGTCATGGGTTTGGGGCTAATCACCTCCAGAAGGGGCTTGACTCAAAGCCTGAAACGTTAGCCCCTGTCAGGGAGCACTGACTGGGCCGAGCTGGGCTGGCTAGGCCCCGGGCACTGGAGATGGATCCGGAGGAGGGGTGCTTTCCACAGGTCAGGACCAGGGGAATAAGAGAGAAGGCCGGCCTCAACCTATTTCCAGAGATGCCGAATCACAGCTCCATAAGCTGGTTCCCAACACACCACCTCCGCCATCACCATCAACACTGCCTCGGGGTTACCCTGTGAAAAGGGAGCAGGTTTGTCTTTTCAAGAATCAAGATGATTAGAATTACCAATTTCACAGGAGCCCTCTCAGTTGGAAAACCAACGAAGGACATGGAGTATTAAGCAGAAATGGAAGTTCAATGTCCTCAAGAGTGATCCCCATTACTTTGTCTGCTTACACAGATGCTTCACTCCATTGCTCATGAAAACCAATACTGTTTAATAAATTATCAAGACAAAGTTATGGGGAGGATAAGGATACTGGAAATCTAACTGAGAACTTATCCACAGATATATTGTGCTATATCAGTGTTAGGACTCACATTGTTGAAAAGTGGACATAATACACCTAAAGTTCACATCAAAAAATTAAAAAACACACTTGATATTTGATTCAGTTTAAACTCAATTCAAAGTTTATGGCACAAATAAATTATTGGCTGAAGTATTTGTATTGCAAAATCTAATAACATAAACCAGATATATTAAAGGTACTTTTTCAAAATCATTGTCTGATGTTGACTAAAAATTGACAAAAAGATTTTCACAAAAACATTGAAATATTACGTCCATTGACCTAAAGCTACAAAGCAATGATTCAGTTTTAAAGGAAACAAGAGGACTCCTCATAACTATTATACAAAGAAATTAATGAAGCAATCCACCCAAAAGACAAAAAATGAAAAATCTGAAGGTACAATTAGTTCTATTTCTTTTTAAACTGTAACATGAAATGAAAAGCAAACACAGCATTTCTCCACAGCTATTAAAAGGGGGATACTATGTTTACAGCGGCATGGTATAATGGTATGGAGTAATGCAGTATGTACATGGGTGAATTCCTAATAACTCATGTACCCTTACCATAAAGTGTTGCTGCAGCATTGGACTTGGACCAGAGAAAGACTGGTCACTTCATACAAACACTGTTGTATAGTCTCCCTCTGACTGCTGGATGACCGTGAGTGTCGTGCTCTCTGAATGCGAGGCTTTGACCCTTGTGGGTGGAGGTAGGGTGCAGAGGAAAGATGGAGACAGGCCGTTATGATAAAAGCCAACTTCCCCAGTCCTCCATCCTGCCCTCCCATTTTAAGTCTGGCTGTGGATGTCACAATGCCAAATCATCTTTGCACCTCAGGGCAGGGCAGGAGGTCATGATGGGAGAAAAGAAATCTTGCTCCACTACTTCACATCACAGTCAACCAGTTACGCTCTTTTGAAGACTGATATCCATAATAGTAAGAAAAAAGAATAATCTGTCACAAGTTAAAACCTGTGTTTCTATGAAACCACACCCAAAAAAGGCGTAAGATTGGGTTGAAAAGGCAGCAAAGGGTTTTTGCCTGGCTGCACACTGGACTTAAATTTATAGGAAATTTCCAGTTACAAAAAACATCTGAATGTTTTCACCACTGAATCCCAATAATACTAGAAAACTACTTACCAAGACTGTGTACACAAGTGTCAGACCACTTGTTGGTTGTATAGACTTTACTATAACAATGTCACTCTTTCAACAACTTCGGTTTTGGATTATAAAACCAAGAGAGACAATATTCCTAAAATTATGGAATTAAGACCCAACAAGCAAACTAAAATGTTCATTTAAGCATAACTTGAGTTCATGTCTGTAATCACAACACACATGGTGTCACTCACAAATTGCAGATACATTTCCAAGTCCTCCAGGGCTCTCACATGCTCATGCATGGAAAACAAATATGGTGTGTGTGATTAGTTCAATTTCACAAAAACACAGCAGTAGAGGAAATTATCTTATGTTGTAAACTGCAGCTCAACCTCTGCAGCGTTGCAGATAGTGGTCGCAGATCTGTTTACTTTGTGTCAAAAAGGCTTTAGAATAAAAGTGGCATACACAAGTGTTACTACAGAATACAGTACCTTTCTTATGATTTCTGCTGTGTGGTGAAGGTCTGTTTCGTGCCTCCACTGGACCCAGCTGGTAATGGCAGTTTCTGAACAAAGCAAGGCGAACTGAGGGATCTAGAAGAAAAAGAGCAATAGGGTCAAAGAAGGACAAAGCAGACTTAAAACCAGAAGCAGAAAACCAAGACCTAACATTTGGAAAATATTATAACAGTGCTCTGGTTCTATTGAGGCAGATGCCATTAGGAGTTACACTCGACACAGACCTGTGTGTTGGTATAACAAGATGACAGGAGTCCTGCTATTTGAATCATGCATTTGCAATTCTGATCAAAGACCAGGCTCCCTCTACATGACTGTGGCATGATAACCGTGGCAGGGACTACTGTGTCTGGGAGCAGAGCAGAGGTGAGGTCACCTTTCAATGCATCTGCACTCAACCACTACAATGAAATGGAAAGAAATGGGATGATTTTTTGGCAATCGTAATTTCCTCTGCAGCCTTTCAAATTAATCTAAACAAGAGGAGACGGGTCCTGGCTTCTGCTGTCCGTTACAGGTTATTAACATACATAAAGTGGAAAGGATCGCTACTGTTGTGGCCCAGTTGAATGAACAAGATGAAAATGAGGGGTCAGAATTTTGTGTTGGTTTATGTAAATAGAATTACATCATAACAGCAGTTCATTCCTTATTGTGAAGGATACTTGGTGTTAAAGATTAGAAATGAGGAGAGACAGAAACATTTGTTCAGGTATAGAAGGATGCACACACACCAGAAAAAAGGTGTATATATAGTTAATGCAAAGTTTAAATATTTTATATCTATTTGATAGCAAACACACTGACCCCCATGTTTCTTCTTCGGTTGCTGTTTCGATTTCATCTTCTGAGCTCTCTTGAGCATCAGAAGGGCTGTGTGGCTGTCGGTAAAGCCCCTAGAGATGAGAACAGTAATGCAAAACATAAGAATTCCACTCAGTGAAATACTATAACAATACACACACACTTTGGAGAGTATGAAAAGAGTCAAAACAGAATCACAAAGAATGTATGACAAGATGATTAATTACCATTCTTCCAAAATCTTTTCCGATCTTTCTGAGATGCCACTGATCACTGAAGTTGATTCAGGAGATTTTCTAAGATAATAAAGACATTATTGACCTTAAAACGATAAAACATGCAAACATTTACAAACTCACTTTTTGAAGTGTTACCACACATAACTGTAAACCATCTTCTGTGTATAACACCAACTAAACTAACAGAAACCTCCCTCTGTTTTTACTCAACATGGTACAGTCCAATTTCCTATAACTATAAAGGGGAATACCATGGAATTTCCCATTTCACAGTCATTCCCCTGTTTGACCATCTGGAACTGTGACCTTTTAGTAAAATGGAGTGAAGCACCTACTAATGATGACCAAACAAGTCTTTCTTGAAGCACTGAGGATAGGCTATGAGTTGTCCTACTGTACCTGTGTGAGCTCTCTGAGGAACCTCTCTGCCCAGCAGAGTCTAGCTCTTCTCCAGCCACCCAGGCCTGCTTTGGCCTCCATACAGGTGGTGGTGGGAGTGTGTAATGGGAAGGATCAGGAAAGGACCCAGGAAACTGAAATACATATTATACTCATCACTTTACAGATAATAACTAGCTTGCTTTACAGCAAAGTGTAGTTTATGGCTCAACAACAGACACTTAGAGAAAATGAAATATAATATATATACAGTAATATCCAGTCACATTTAACTCAAGTGCATGTTTCTATTTGAGGTATTTGGCTGACACCTTTACCCAAGGGATGCTCATGTGTAAGTCAAACTAACAGCTTAATTACTCTCCAGATTGCAATTTCTCTTTGTCAAAGCGCTAAATTGTTCATCTTAGCCTTTGATGTGTACCTCAGTATCAACAAATTGAAGCTAGCCATGACAGCAGCTGCACCACATCAACTGGCCAAAACTGACTACCATGATGTACAGTGCTGAGCATGCTCCAAAGAAAAGATCCAACAAGAGGTAAATGAAGAAAAAAAAAAAACAGGACGACAGTCCACAAGCTTGAAAAATGACATCTGCTGATGCTGACCAACCTTTAGCCCTCCAGGAAATATTCTTGTTTTTCAAGAGAATACATTTAAAGATCAATCAGTGAAAGTGAGACAAATCCTGGAGGGAGCGATAACCAAAATGAGAAAGGGACACCACAAGATAATAACTCTTGTTGACATCACACAGGGGATGTTAAATCCCAAATTTTGCTGCCTGTGTTCAATACAATACCAGCACACCAAGAAAGTTTCAAGAATGTCACAGGGCAGCTGCTTTACCTTCAGAGATAGTGGCTGCTCCGACAAAGTGTCATGTCTGGAAGAAGAGTCCTCTGAAAGCTGCAATGTCCAGTGTTTCTCCAGTGCTGCCTTTATGAAAACAAGATTTTGTCATACAACATATATATATTTCTGGACAGTAAGAGCGGAACAACAAAGACCAGTGTCTTCATAATCAAATCGAGTGTGAAGAACGAGTTAAAATAATAGCTCATAAAGATCTGTAGATGTGTGTTTTGTGTGTCAAATGTGCATATGGGTGTACAAGTTAGTGTCTCTGTATTATTCCGTGTCTTTGTATGTTTCTCTGTTTTTGTGTATATCTCCAGATGCACTATTTGCATCTGCAAGTTTATAAGTAGGTTAGTAGGTTTTATGTCTGTTTCAACACATAAGCACACGTTTTTGTTAATGTTTGTGCACAATTCTGCATCCATGTGTGTACCTTTGCAGATGTGCATGTGTGCAGGTTTGGGTGTATTGAAAGAGTGTGTGGATTTATGCATCTGTATCAGCGTATCTGCAGGATTGTGTGTCCGTTGCGGCATCGGGTGGGGAAATTACTGAGCCATGAAAGTGTAGAACAAATGAACGTGTGTGCATACCTCATCAAAGACAAATTCATCCACATCAACCTCCTCAAAGGTGTCGTCCTCTCTGCTGATGGGGCATGTGACAGCAGCAAGAGCAGATGCGAGCCTCTTTCTCACAGAGCAGCCCCTCCAGAACGCCTGGAGGTACCCAAAGAAAGATATGGTAGAAACCTCACCATGAATCATGGGGCAAACATAAATATTGTACGTTATCCCATTAGAGAGATAAAACATGTTAACCCCTCTTTTAATTGCTGAAAGTTCTGCTGTCTGAACTCTGCGTGACTCCGGGCTGTTCCGAGACAAATGGAGCTCAAGTGTGCTTCTAAATCCTCCAATTCCCAGTGGACTCGGGGGCGCACACTTCACTTCAAGTTGAGTCGAGCAGGAATCCTAGAAGTCATACTACTGCACTTCTTTGGAATCTGATTAATCACTCTGTAACCCACCCACCCGCACCACTACCCCCAACACACACACACTTTTTACTACACCATCACCCCCACCTTCTGCCCTAAAGGACTCATCAAACACTTTCTGTTGAGGAGGGAGAAGCGTTGAGTAGCATGTTTTTCTGAACAGCAGCTTACACTGCTATGCAGAGGATTAGCTGAATAAGCCCCCATAGCACGAACAAAGAAGATCCATGTGCAAGTGTTAAAATAGTCATTTTAACATATTCACTGTTTGAGAATAAAGTCAGCCTTCACATGCACTAATTTAATTTACAGATTGGCAGGTTCAACAGTCTACTGGCCATTTTGTGGAACAGTCATATTACTGAATTAGTCTTTTTAACACATAAAGGACATACTGACCTTGTGGGCAAGCTGAATCACCCAAATTAATACAGCCCCAATACCAGTAAAAAAAATGTTGGCTGACTGACTAAATATATTTCAAGTAACAGAATAATGGAGTCATGCAGAACTTGATTTCCAATCCTGTGCAAATGTGACGAAAGGGAAAGTTCTCTGAGGTCGAACCTCTGAAGCAACATGCACAGCATAATTCTAACCTTCCTAAGTATAGGAATTATCAATGTGTATGTACAGTGAGAAAGACAGAATGTGTGCCCATTAATGTATAGTATGACTCTGCTCACTGGAGTTCATCAGCTGGAAGCAGGACAACAAAAACACTTTAAGTGTCTGACAAAGTTACAACAGCTTTACCTGGATGATAGTTGCTGCATAATGTTGGTCAACAACACTCCTGTTAATATGGAAAGGTCCTGACTCTGGATTTCCTCCCGATCTCCCTCCCTTCTCAGCTGCTGGGGGTCCATTAATGTTCGCACATTTCTGTTTGTATTCCCTCCACTGCTGCTGAATCACGACTGCTGCTGTGCTGCTGAACAAAGAACACACACTCAGACAAATATACAAGTACACACAAAGTGAGGGATATATGTGATGTCACAGCACCTTTGTCTTTCAAAACAAGAATTTATTTCAGAGCAGACATCTGGAGAGCAGGACTCCAGAGAATTTACGCCTGTCCAGAGCCACCCTTCATATCAGAGATCTATCGTCCTCCCAAAGATAGCACAGTGTTAATGATGAAGCTGCGTGTTAAAATGAATAAGATGTTCAACATTTTCTGCTGTAAATCAAATGGGGTAGGCTCCAATGATGACAAATGCTCTGCAGCAGAAACTAATAAAATGCTGAGCTGCTATAAAAAGAATTATATAAGGGTGTTTGCTTTACGTCAGCGTTGTCTAGGTGTCTATCATGAAATTATTTGGGGGCTTTCATTACAAACATTATGTCGCGGGACCTCACTGATTTATTGTTAGACGAGTGTGACGGAATGGATGGACAGTAAGTGGACACTCAGATGAAACGTTTCAGTGAATTACTTTTTGAGATCCAGGTCTTGATGGTTAGACAGAGCTGCCATTTTAATATTGGAGGAAGATGTTTTTTCTTTTGTTGTCAGGGAGTGAAGTCCTGTCTTTGGGATGGTTGTAACAGTGTCTGATGTGTGAGGCCAACTCTCTGTAGAGGACTTCCCCTCAAAGGTCCAGTAGCTGCATTTGATGTCATTCCTGCTTGGAATGTCTGCTGGTGAAGCTTTTTGTGAGTTCCCAGTAAACTTTTCAGCATTGGTACTCTCCATGGCAGCTGTTTTCTCTAGCACTGTTTGGCATGCTGACACAGTAATGTCACCACATTCATGGGCAAATCTCTGCTCCTTGGCCAGCTTCAAAGTCTCAGTGAAGTGTTGGCAGAAGCTTTTCATAGCATCCAGAGAAGATGAGGCTTTACTGTGAACATACACAAAAAAAACACATCTTAGACATGGATGCTGTTTCAATCTTGGATATCAGCATTTGTTGGAGCAGAGTCCACACACATTTAATTTACAAGCTCTAGTCTTGATATATTACAATCAAACCTACTCACCGTTTTTGTTGTAAGCAGCAGTTGATGTGGACAGAATTCAGTCACACGTGTCAATGATTACTCATAATGTTAATCCCCAACAAAATGACACTCCCAATATTGCAGAAATGTAGCTACAAATACATACTGAAAGCAGCGCTTTTACAATTTCATCTTAGTTCAGGATGAGCTTGGCTTGAGTTTAATTCTAAATTAATGTCTGTTAGATTTCTAAGGAATATTACATTACCTAACTGCAATACCAAATTAATGGGTCAGCAGATTTTGATGACATTTAATTCTTATTCTTAACTGGCTCGTCTGCATGAGGTGAGTGCACTGAGTGCGTGTGTGTTCGCACATGTTTGAGCTGACTGCTTGCTCTGTTGTGTGCCCTAATACAACATAATGTCTCTTTCATTGAGGGGATAAACCATGGATGTGGGATAAAGTGACTACAAAGCCACCTCATTGGAAACTTCATGAATCTATTAGTAATGCTTAGCTCTGCTCCCCTCCCTATCTTGACCCTCAGGGGCCAGAGACACTTCAGTACCAGCCAGTCTGGAAGGCCAGTAGCCTTAGGTAGCACAGCTTCTTCTCTACAAAGACCTAGCTCTTCGTTCTCAGTAGGACAAGAGAGACAGGAGTCAGAAGGTCCACAAGGATTGTGGCCCCAGTGACCCTATCCCCTGTACCTGCTGGTTCACTCCAGGGTCACCATGAGCATGTACATAACACTGGTATATGAGAGCAGGATTTTACCAGTATTTTACAATAGAGCTGCCGTATCAAATCTTTTTGACAGGAAACTGACCACTACAACACACATACTGAGAATTCCCAAGCTGCATTTGTCAGCAACTGTGTGTGTACATTCCAAATTCCCTATTTATTATTTGTTTTGTTGTCTTTTCAATAAAATTTCAAGATATTTATGGACTGCAGCATTCGCACTGGTCATGACAGCAAAGTCAAAGCTGTAGCAAATGGTGGAGAACAGCTACAAAGAGACTGAAAACCAGCTATGGTAAAGACCATACCATTACCAAAGTACACTGAATTTTGTGTGTTTTAGTGCAGATTGGCTGCTTCTATGGCATAGACAGTCAGGATAGATGTCATCTCATCAAGACAAAAAAGTGCATAAATATGCAGGATTGTAGCTTAAAAGAATAGGTACACATTTTAAGTATATCACACACACACACACACACACACAATATTCACATGCCAATAATAACACAGATGGCATAACAAAAGATTTTCTTTATATTAATTGCTTTTTTATGGATGTTTTTTTATCACACATACTTGTTCAAGGAAACATTTTACATAATGTGTCTGCTTTGGCTGATTGTAGTGAGGGAAATATATTTTAGTTGCTCAGCTTACTTTCAGTACACCATGTAAAATAGACTAACATAGTATTCAACCTCCACCCCACACCCTGCGGAGAAACGTTGTGAAACCATACCCCTGATAAACACTATTTTGTCCCACCTTACAGCCAACAGTGGACTGGCATGTGGCACTCGTCTCACCTCCCCTAAAACTTAGTCTGACGCAAGGTCAGGCCAGGGGTTAAATGGCTGTGTTAGTCCTTGCAAAGCCTCCAGAATGGTTCATTGTCCAGAGGCCAGAGGGGTAGAGGGCACACAGTGAGGGGTGAAGCAAAGGGAGCACCACACTATCCCCGAAGCCATAGGAGTCCTCACTGTGACCCGTTTGGTTCGCCGCCACTATGTTTTATCTTTTGTGCTGTGTAATTTAGAAAGGTCATGAAGATAAGCAGAAAGTTGACCACTGTTTAAAGTGTTGGTGGTCCGTCTTGCACAGTGTCAATGTGTATGGAGGCCAGCGACATCGAAGGACTTGTGAAAATAGATGGACGTTGTCTTTTGGCTCACTGCGCCCTATGTATCAGACATAACAAGAGGATGGCTAACATTCCTGGAGCTTCATATCTGACTGACAGGCTGATCAGCACACAACAAAAAGTGTAATACAGCCACTTGAAAATAGGTTTATAGTGGTTTAAACAAACCACACTTATTTTCTATGAGGAAACCTGTAGATTGTAAATTAGTACAAAAATAAATAGCTAACATAAAATAGATATTTTGAGCAATTTAGTGTGGAATTATTAAATTGCTTGACATAGATCGTGACAAGCTAGATAACAGAGGAGAGATTTTGCTCCAAATTAGGACTACAGTACATAGTTGATTCATTGCCTCCCTGTCAACTGGAACACCCCAAAATCAAATTTGAATTTACAAATCTGACACAAAAGGATAGCACATCTCAACAGGGAGTAAGTCATTTTTGTCTTACCTGAGCTCCCTGCTGTGCTGCTGCTGAAAATCATTAATTTGCTGAAACTGAGCTTGACAGAAAGTTAGGAAACTGACAGAGGCAAAGCTGATCTCTTGAACAGCAGGGTGTGATAGAAAGGAGTCTGTGTCCTGGTCATCAATGGCCTTCAGGCCAGGCAGGGCTTTCTGCAGAGTGGATCTAAGAGGAGAGCAAAGTGGATTAAATATCAGTGGTCATTAAGGTCATGTATTAATGGCTTTAATTAATTACTTCAAATTTACTACAAATGTTACAGCTTCTCTGATGGTTTACACATTTAGTCAAAATGCTTAAACCATTAAGGCCTTAACTTTAGTAACCATGCCTTAAATAAAGGCACCAAAAACACAAACACATTTTGGGCTTTACAATTTGTTTCCAATGCTGCAACACACTTATCACAATACTCTACACACTATTACATTACAAACGTGGTTCAAAAATGAAATCTCTTATAATAACTAGGAAAACACTTCTATTGAAAATACGACACACTTATACACTAAGGGCTCCGATACACTAATTAAACACTGATCATTCTGAGTTTTAGCACTACAAATTGTAGTGTTGGTGGTATAGTTGGCATGTCTGCCTTCCAAGCAGTTGACCTGGGTTTGATTCCCAGCCTTTCAGGGTGCAGCAAGTAGCTGACGAACCCCAGGGTGAGTGGTTCGATTCCTACTCCCTCGTGGCTACAGTTAGAGGTGTCCTTGGACAAAAACACCAAAACCCTGTAGTAGTGCCAACATGTACTGTCAGCTGTCCTACAACAATTTCCCAAAGGGAATCAATTATCAAGTATGTCATTATTATTATTATCAAAAAATAGACTTCAACTAAGCTAAACTCTTCTTTAAAAACTTGAATGAATATAGATATTTGCCCTGTTGCCTAACCGGATCCTAACAGAAGGCAGGATTCATAAACCATCCACAACATCCCTTACTGTAATTATTTTTATTTCTGTGGGTTAACCGTAACACATTGATTACTGTACTGTGATTCTGCTTTTCCTGTGTGTGTCTGTGTTTTGTGAATACCTGCAATAGCAAAAATACGTAACATATTTTTTCTGAAGTGTTGCTTTTCTATGCTCACTCAAATGTGAGCAGATGTACTATACTGGCACAATCTTTCACAGAAGTGTGTATGAGAAAAAAGTTATACTAAGTACTAAAGACAGCAGTGTTTTGTGTAAAACATATTAATGTGTTGTTGAGGCTTTAAAGGAGTAGTGGCAAAAATGTCATTTTGAAAATGAATTGTTAGGTTTTCATAGGAGTTTCATTTCAAATGGTAGTGAGATGTTTTTCTGTAAGTGTTGTGTCTTATTTAACTTGGATGTAGAGTTCTGACACACTGAGCCAAATTCTGCAAGTGTGTAAGCAATCAGCACCACTACAGTGAGTACAAACACCATATATTCAAATTATTATATGAAACTTTTCCCTTCAGGCCTTTGGCAAAGGGCTTTAGCCTGAAAGAACCAGGCTCCAGGTAGGCCTGTTTTTTTCAGGTTACTTTTTAGTCAGAAGAGCTCACAAATCAAACATTAAGCTCTGTTATATGTTTCAAGCTGATTGTTTAGCCACTGATGCAACTATTCAGCTCCCTATCTTGTCAGATAATCATCAGTGTCTTAACCCAAAGTCAGTTGCTCCAATACTGAAGAGTTAGAACACACCATAATCTGATGTTTCAATCTGAATTTTGAGACAGTAACATCATTTTAAACTTTAAACTCTAAAGTGTAGTTACACAGCTTCATTCAATAAAAAACCAAATAGCATACATTAGGTAATATTTGCATCTGAACGGCCATAAGTTTGGGGAAGAGGTATTGACTGCCTGAGGCTAAGGATGTACAAGTAGAGGAATCCCAACAATCTGGCAGAGAAACAAACCCAGAGCATCCACCAGCCGAGCACTTGCCAAATGTGGTCTGTGTTCAGTGGGAAAATGTGGAGCTACAAACTCTACAGGACACTAGGGAATGACAACAATAAATCCGTAAAAATACAAGCCTTCTGGCTACAGAGTCGATTTGTTAAAGTATGAACTGGGTTTCTCAAGATTGTTTCCCAGAGCAGCACACGCTCTTAAATCTTCACCAGAGAAGGACGAGAGAAAACGTTTCATTTACTGGTTCAGATAGATTCCTAATGTGTGCATCTGTGAATGCTTGAGTATTTCTTTCTTATAAATCCATACATGTACTGTATATCTGGATTTATGGCTATAATGGATTCTTTCAGGGTGGATTCAGCTTGATTATTTAAAACAAAGTTTATTAGTCTGCAACGATTAAATATTATTCTATCATGTCAGATCTGATGAAGACGAGGCAGTGTATACATTCAGTGGAAAACTGTTACATCAAATGATACATAATACTGATTCAGGGAAAGATTGTGAACTTTTCCTGAAATTCCTGTTTTAGGATTTAAAATGTACCAATAGCATGCAAAGATTTCCAGAGCCCACCGCTACCATCAGACAAAGACGCAACCACAAAGGACAGATTCTGTGTACTGTCAGAGGGATATGGTTTTGATGTGATGCACCTTTGGGTTGTTACATGAGCTCACTGAGGTGGGGAGTGTAATTCAATTCAGAAATGGACAGAACTCAGACACGCTTTGGAGAAAGCAGAGTACGCCTGTGTACAAAATGATTCTACGCCCCGAGTTGTTGATGTTTTTAATAGATGACTTGGGAAATTCTGGGGAAGATTTGCTGGTTTCAGAAATATAACTCTCTCTGCACTGCCCTACAGTTTTCATGATTTTTGAAGCATAAGCCTTTCGTTTCTATTTGGTTATTATAAATTGTGACTTTGTCAAGACTGGTAACATTTGACAAAATAAGTGAAAGTCATTTTTCAAACTAACAGCTTCACAATTTAGATGCTATGCTATGAATCTCTTTCTCTCCTTACAGCTATATCTACATCAGCTATACTTGGACTTCAACCTGAATCTTTCTTGAATTGATATAAATTTCATCCTCCTTTCTCAGGGAAACACGGTTCTTGGCTCACATTCCTTCATCTTCCTTCTCCAGCCCATATGTGCACAAGTTCGTATTTCATTTAGTGAAGACTTCCTCCAAAACACAGGCTCATAAAGTGGCCCTGATTAATCAAGCCCTGTGTTTTCTACTTCCACGTCTCCTGGATCACGAGATGCCTACAGGGAGTGTAATTCTTAGTGCTTGCCTTTTGGTGCTTTAATTTAGCTGGTGTTATGACTGGCATGAGATGAAAGGACCAGGGCATGACTGTGGAAGTACAGAGATTTACTTTTACTGTTGGCACTAGAGGTTAAGTAAAGTTCAATGAAATATTAGGGTTATGTTTCAATCAAGGCTTAAGGTGGAAAAAACGTCCAAAAATGACAGTGAATAGCTCACTGCACATGGAAATCTACAAATAAAATAAAGGGCCCACATGTTTTATGTGTAACACAGCTCTTTTGACAATCCAAAAATTAAACCCCTTTAATACAAGAATCTAAATGCTGTTAGATTAAAAAAAACCTATAAAATAATTTTACAACAATCCAACAATGAGGACTTTCTGGAAGGGCAAGGAAAGTATAATTTTTCATATTTTGTATACATATTTTTTGTTATGGGTGTCAGTAGCTTTGAGGAGCCAAAATAACTTTGCAAACCTGTCACAACTAACATCATTGTTCATGACAGGCCAATAAAAACATGAACAATATATGTGGTCATTGCATATTTGTCTTATAACTCATACGACAGTTGTAGTCTTAGCATGAGACAAAGATTTGGGCACTGTATGTGAATGAGCAAACGGACACTGAAAAAATAAATGTTGTTTTTGTGTTGTATTAACGTTTTAGGAACTACAAGCACTTAATTGGTGAACGTTGATTGCTGAACCCTGAACTCTTGGTCCCTAAGAGAGCAACCTGTCCACAAAGAATTTCCCCAAGGGGATCAATAAAGTATCAATTATTATTATTATTAATATGATTAATGCAGCATACGAACACACAGATGTCATAGGTACGCCTCAGTAACCTAATAGCAGGCCCGGATCACAGTGTTAATCCTAGGAAGTGGACAGGAATGCCTGTTTTCTGCTGGAATGTTTAGACTACCTGAGCCAGCAGACCAAATTTGTGATAGAGAAATACAGGATTTTCACTGGCATGCTCTTTTGAACATGCATTACAGCAAGTAACATTTCAAGACTGAGAGAAACGAAAGAGCTGAAACTGAACATTTGTTTTTCAAAGAATTTCCAGAAGGAACTACAGAAATTTCTAATTGCATTATCTTGATTTGAAACAGTGTGGCAAGTAATGCAGAGCTGGAGTCAGAGGTCAACACCAATACGTAAAATTACAAATTGGGTTAATATAAGAGTACTGCCTGATGCGTATTAAAAGCAGAAACCTGGAAAACAGTAGCTCATGTATTTGCTGAAATTCTTACATCCAGCTGTCGCCTTACCTCCAACCACTCTCCTGCTGAAGAGGATTCCCTGTGAGGTGGATAGTTTGCAGGAACTGACATCCCTCCAGACTCTCACATACATTCTGCAGCTCTGAGAAAGAAGTACAAAATAACTTTGTCATGTTAATGATCATTATTGAGTCTGTCAATGATCGTACTGTATACAAGCAGCACAGAACCAAAATGAATGATGCAGTGTGATATAAAATAGATGGAATCATAAATGTTTAGAACTGGCTTGTGGCAATTTATAGATGCCGTAAATTCTTCTAATTAATTGAAATCAATCTGCAGCTGAATGGGAGTAAGGGCTGGAATGGGAGAGGAGTGTGTGAGCACACAGATGGAATATAATGAGTAATGAAAATAGCTGAATTTTCAAGTGATTTCCACAAAGCAGCAACTTAAAAACTTCACCGTATGTTACCTGACATGCAGTTGAACCGAAGATCCAGATTTGCAAGGGACACAAAATCAGACATGGAGGGCAGCTGGGTAATCCTAAAAAATAAAGAGACATACTACAACTATTGGAAAGTTACACTGCATGTTAAGGTAACATTGATGTCACTGAAACATTCAGAAATAATGTGAGTGGTTTTCAAGCTGTCAAGGTTGCATGAATCATAATCTGAGTTACATTTGTAATATAAAGAAGAAAAAAAGAGACAACAAATATTGTATGCCTCATTTTCTCATTTGTTTTTCTGTCACATAACAAATAGGACGGAGGAGCAACATACCTGTTCTGGGCCACAGAGAGGTGTTGCAAGAGGGGAAGCCAGCAGCCAGAGAGGCCCTGCAGGGAGGAGACGCTGTTGTCATCCAGACGCAGCTCTCTGAGGAGGACGTGGTTGTCCAAACTGGGGGGCTGAAGGACAAACACAGTGAAGTTGTCAGTTAGCACTGGTCACACTGAGGGGTTAGACTAACTTTACACTGCTGCTGCTGTTCCAGTGGCAACTAAACGACCTCGTCCATCAATGTCAGTTGTTTTAGTCCTCCTCCTACAGTCAGCAGCGCCAGCCACAAGTCAGGCTCTGCTGTGACCAAAGAGTACTTTAGGAAATACCACTTGTACACATTATTATTTGTATGTATTGTTTTAGCATGTTACCTTTTTCTTGAGTTGCTTCATAAAGCAATACCAAGCATGTACTCGAAAAAGCCCAAAGAAAGAGAGACAAATACACTTCAGTAACTGAATATTCTCTCCAGCTGTTTCTTTTGAAGGATTCTCATGGAAAACAATTTGCCTTGTCAAACACAATTGTTACTATTAGCATTAATTAGTGCTTTTCAATTACATTTAGGAGGGAGAGGATCCTATTGTCCATGCTGACTCTTTTGCATCTCATATTTGGTTAAAATGAAGCATTTATGAAATTCAAGAATGCAATTCACGCTTTAGTTTAATGTTTCTGAGACTTGCAGGTCAAAGTTCATCTTTGTTTAATTTGCAGTGAGAGGGTCAGGGTCATGAGATTTTCTTTTTTTTTTTTTAAGATTTTAATTTTTTTCAATTTTGAAAATGTTCCATAAAAGGCTATGAAATTAAGTTGTAGAGTCAGAGAGATATATAATACAATGAGTACAACCAAACAGCAGCTTATAAAATTGTCAAGATAATCAACTCAAATACAATATGTTCAAAATCTGTTCTTTGAAATATCTTCCCCTCTCAAGTTAGCGATTTATTCACTTTTTATTCTATCACTTTTATTTTGAAGGTCCGACACCGATACTAGATGATTAGCCTCAAACAGCTGTCCATGTCAGAAATCTAATTCTGGATTTGTGATTAGAAAAGCAATAAAGGAATTGTTTTGATATATTATTATTTTTGCATCTTAATTTAAAATGAAAAAAAAGCTGTCCATCAGAACCAGTGCTTTCTGTGACCAGCTGTTGCTGATACCTCAGTAAGGCTGTTGGCAGAAATGTCCAGTGTATTGAGCAGAGCACTGTTCTCCAAACCCTCCACGCTTGCCAGGTGGTTATGTGAGCAGTTCAGGTGGAGCAGTGTGTAGACATCCCTCAGTCCTTTGGTGCTGATCAGCTGGTTATGATCCACTGACAGCCTCTGCAGTCTCCTCATAGACTCCAGACCAGCTTGAAATGAAAAAGAGAAGACATACACATTGGCAAACAGCTCAAGATAAGTGATTGCACAAGCACAAAACAAAATTTAATGCACTTAACCTTTTGTCTGGTCAATATTTATTTATGACTTTAGCCTCAAGGATCAGGTTAACTTCAGTAAATAAATCACTGTGGATATCAGGGTGGAACAGGGTTAAAAACAAGAGAGATGCTGCCCTCTTGTGGACTATTTCCTAACTGTTCTCACTTTACATTGCTACATACATACTGCAAGGACTGTAATGTATCATACTGCAAACATCTCGTCTGATACAATAATACAATCGAATGACAACCTTTCATCTTTAATGTTTTCTAAGATACAATATAATGTACGTGAAGATTCTCAGTCACTCAGGTCATGGTTTTCAGAAAGGTGCTGTTCAGTGCTGTTTACTTGTTTGAAGTTCTTACAGGGAACAAAAGACGTGATATATACCAAACTGGAACAACCCTCTCTCAACAGAGAAGGAGGTTTACAACATCGCTTATCAAATACTGAAAATGCAGTTATTTCAGTTGCTTCATGTGAGTAACACACACGCACGTGCTGAGTGGAACAACTCACAGCAGATCATCAAACTGTCAATGACTTAATGGCTCCACAGAGTTTAGATGTCTTCTGCTCCAAGCCAGTTAGTCAGAACTGATGAAGTCTTTCGGATGAGAGGTGAAATGTCCAGCAGCCGCTAAACAGCACCTTTGGGATGTACAGTATAATGAGTTTTACAGTCCTCACCAACGCGTGTGATGTTATTGTGTGAGAGTTCCAGTACATCCAGATTGTCAGAACCGCTTAAACCATGGATGGATGTCAACTTGTTATGGCCTAATCGAAGAACTCGTAGACTGGTCATATTTTCACAGTTCACAAATGAGATTTCATTTTCCTAAAATAAAACACATGTAACATTATAAGATATTATAATGTCTCAGTAATGTTTATATATATTGTACATTATATATTGACTGAACAGTCACCTCTACATCAATGTAGCAGAGCTCTGATAACTGGCTGATGCCCTCTAAGGATTTGAGGCCACAGCGTCTCATAGTGAGAGACCGAAGTTGTGTGCACTGGACAAGAGAGGATAAGATACAGCCAGGCAAGTCCTTGAGGGTCACTGTGGTCACCTGAAAGCAAAGTGTCTGGTTTAAGTTTCAGGGGTTTTAATGAATTTATTTTAAGCTGAAATTGGCTTATATGATATATGTCTGTCAACACACACGGCAAACTGATACACATAACCCAAAAAAAGGTTATTCAGTGGCAACTGGACTTATTTTAGTTCCTTGAATACGTTTCGCCCTCTATTCCAGAGGGCTTTCTCAATTCTGTTTGACTGGTAGGAGTAGCAGGTTTATAAATCCAAAATGTATGTTGCTTTGCAAATACAGTAAATGATTTTTTTTTTTTTTTTCAGGATTTGCATGCTAGTAGAATGTCCCTCCCTCCCTTTCCTTTATGACCAGAGAAAACTGGCACAAAATAAAACCACTTGAGGCCAAATTTAAAACCTCAAATTTAATCATCCCTCAATCCCTTTCATTCATTGTGTCTATGCCATGGCTGAGCACACGTACCTCTTGCAGGGATTTGCAGCCTGTTGACTGAAGCAGAGTATCCGGGCAGAGAGGTGGCAGACTGCTGGCCTCGGCAGCTCTTCTCAGGAATCTCTGAGTCCGGACGGATACTTTCTGCTTCCTCCTGTTCTGCAGAGACAGTTTGGACCAGGGGACACAATCTTTTATCCAAGACAGCCTCTTCTGCTCTGTGTGGTCTGGGAGGTACAGGAGTAAAGAGCTGGGAGATATGTAAAGTTTTACTGCTGGATCTTGTTGATCATTAGTTTTATTTATGTTCCTGTCTTGGTCACCTTGCTGTACAATTTCAAAGCTGCTGGAATCACTATGTAAAGGACCAGGGCCTACGGAGGTCCAGGTGCTGTTGTCTTCCAGTTGTGAGGTCAGGGAGTGCCCAGTACTACCTCTGTTCTTTCTCTCATTTTGAGTGTTCACGCTGTTATTTTCTCGTTTTTTCTCTTGCAGCTCATTCACTATTTTCAGCCTCGCCTCCTTTTCCGTTTCCTGCACTACAATCATCTTGCTTTCCTCTTCTTCTTTGAGCCTTCGTTCATCTGTTTTTATGGTTCCTTCTTTGTTTTCACTCAACTCTTCCTTCATCTGCCACTCATCTGCTTTATATGTCTTATTTCCCTCCTTGATCTTTATTTCTTCTTTCATTTCACTGTATTTCTGTATATCTGTATTTATTTGTATTATATATTTTTCTTCTTTCTGTCTTATTTCTTCCTCATGCCCTTTCTTCCACTCTTCCTCTTTCATTTTCTCCTCTTCCTTCATTATACATTTATTTTCTATACTACGTCTTCTCTCCACATCATTCTTTTTCTTTTCTGTATCTTGACTGAGTTGCATTTGTCTATTTTCCTCTTTCTTTTTCTTCACTTGTTCATCCATCGTCTTCTCTATCTCTGCCTTTTTTCTTTCTTCCTCACTTTTTCTCTCTCCTTCCTTTTTCTCCTCCTTTTGAGTCTTCATCTCAAGCTCCTTTGTTATCCTCACTTCTTCCACTTTTGTTTTGTCTTCCTCAACTCTAGTTTTCACCTCTTCCTTTCGCCAATCATCCTTACGTATTATTTCTTTTTCATTTTTTCCCTTTTTGTCTCCCTCCATCTTTTTCACTGTCACTTTTATCACTTCTTCTCTTTTCATAGTTTCTTCCTCCTCCTCTCTTTCCCTATTCTTCTCCTTCTCTTTTATTTTATCTCCTATTTCCTTATTTTTTCTCTCCTCCTCTTCCATCTGTCTTCTTTTCTCCTCTTCTTTAAGCCTTATTTCATTTTTTCTCTCTTCCTCTTTCTTCCTCAATTCTTTTTCCATCTTGTTCTTTTCTTCTCTTCTCCTCTTTTCCTCTTCCTCCTTCTTTTTCCTCTGCTCCTCTTCTTTATTTCTTTTCTCCTCCTCGGCCTTCATTTCTCTGATTTTTCTATTTTCCTCTTCTTCTTTTACTTTTCTCATCTCTTCCTCCATCCTTTCTATTTGCAGTTTCCTCTTAATTTTCTCCTCTTCGCTTTTCTTCCTGTCCTCCTCCTCCTCTCTCTTCTTCTTCTCCTTCTCTTCCTTTATCCTCTTCATCTCCTCTTCCATTAGCCTCCTCTCTTCTTCCACTTGTTTCTGTAAGTTGCTAATCAGCTCCTAATTGGGAAATATAGTCACTTGAGTTACACAACAAAGCAAATTGTCTAATTGTATTGTCAAACATGTTATTGAAAGGACATGAAACAAACCGCTATTACAAAAACAAGACATGAGGTGGAATATTGGTATTTGAGATCAGTGACTTGAATTGTGTCAAGAGTCCCTCAAAAGAAGTTGTGTTGTTGAAGTTGTTCAGAAGTTGCTGAAATGATGATAAAACAATTTTAACTTACCGTATTTTCCAGACCATAAGGCGCACCGGATTATTAGGCGCACTATAAATAGCTGTGTCAATTTTCATAAACAAGGCGCTCCGGATTGTAAGGCGCATCAATT
>JAUBNQ010000025.1:21646981-21664188 GCA_032353495.1 Ctenopoma kingsleyae | reverse complement strand
CGGCGCAGCTAGGTCCGTAAACACAGCTGGAAGTGATACACAAGGCGCACCGGAATATAAGGCGCACTGTTGATTTTAAATTGCTTTTAAATGCGCCTTATGGTCCGAAAAATACAGTACCTTGGGATTTCTAAAACTGAATTGTCTTCAGTTTCTACTGAAGAAGGTAGTTTCTACACCCACACTGGGTTGGACGATTGGTTCAAAAGAAGGAATGAGATTGCATGCATACCTGCTGAAGCAACAACTCCTGTTCAAGCTTTTCCTGAGCTCTTTTCTCCATCAACTGAAGTTCCATCTGATGGAGCTGGACACAGGAAGATATCAAAATGATAATCAGAGTTCTTCACTTACGCTGAATGAATGTTAATGATAGTTTTACAATAATACATATGTTATATCATCTTTAAGGTGAATTGAGGTGATTTAAAAAGGCAACTTTCACATTTCCATATTATGTTGTCTTTATTAAAAATCAAAAAATGTTTAATAGTTATGTCAATTAGCTTCCTTCTCCAAATGTAGCAACTATTCCTTGGAAATATCCTGTTCAGAAATTTGATCAATAACACTTCAGGAGGACAGGTACAGAGGGGTACAGGGTATGTCCTCTGTTTCCCAGATAAGTAGAACTGCATTTCGAATTACGACAGTATTTTTCCTTCTTTTACAGGATGTAGGTGGGAATATGTTCTCACCTGAAACACAGAGGATTGCAAAAAAGCTACAGAAATTATATTGATGTCATGATATTTATTGTATTTAATACAATATCTATTTATTAGTCTAATGAACATAAAAATATGAATCAACATAATTTTATTATAAAAATATGTGCTTGTCAGTGTTCAAGATCAAGGCAAAATCATAAAGTCATTGATTCAGTCATTGAGTAATTCAGTAAATGTTCTTAGCAACTATCACAGCAGGATCATAATCATAACACATTGATGGATAAGTTAATCCTCAGATAAATCTCTCTGGGACTTAAGCATTCCATTAACAGCTGTCAGAGACTCACCTTCTCTGCCTCCATTAATTTCTTCAGCTCCTCCTGAAAGTCTTTTTCTCTTCGTCTTATTTGCTCCTCTTTCTTCATCTCCTCGAAATGTTGATTCTCTGTGTGGTCTCGCTGGTCTTCACTGGTTTCTTTTATCTCCTTCTCTATGACTGAAGTCTTAAGGATATCAACTTTGAGTGTCAAATGTTTCTCATTCTCCACATTCTCATCTGTTCCAGTTCCATCTGTTTCGAGTACAAACATTTCTTGGTAGTTCAGAAAGTAACAACTGGATGCCCATTTGCACCATTAGGTCCAAACGTAGCACACTTAATAAAACAAAGTCTTTAGGCCTATATTTGACAAATGTGCCCAAGTTCTCACTCAATTCTATATCCAACATGACAAGACGAAAATAGGGCAACAACGACCTCTTGTGGGCATCTGTTCTATCACAAAGACATTTCAGTTCATTATCAGAGTTTCACTAAGTCTCCAACAAAGACAATAAAAAGGAACAAGGGAAAAAAATGTGATTTTAGAATAAACTAATATACTACACACATATGCAGTTAACTAAAATATTTTTAATTTGTTCACTTTAATATTATTTTCTGCCAATTTGAATTTGAGACAAACCTCGTAAGTGTCACCTATCAGGGTTGATATTTCATTTCTCAAAACATGCAATGTACCTTCACTATTGGGACACACTTCCACATGGTGAGTGACAAGTGCTTCAGTTTCTGTGGGGTCATGGAGAAGGCAGCTGTCAGTGGAGGATCTGTTTTCATTTCCTGTTTCACTAACAACCTGTATTAGATAAAACATGCATTTAATAAATGTTTTCTGCCACCTGTGGGCTTACCGTACTTTGTGGAAGTATCATAGATATTAGATTGTAAAAAGACATACCTGCTCCTTCAGTTTCACCATCTCCCTACTGAGTTCAACAGGCAAGTTCATCATGTCTTCATATGATGTAGTGAAATCTGAGAAGTAATTTAAACAAAACATTATGTAATTGACCATTATAGAAACAATCTAAGCTACTTTGATTATATAGTTGGAGGGTGCACTTTATTGTAAATACAGAAAAATACAGAAAAGTGCAAAGATGCAAAATTAATGCCCGTTTTAATCTCTAATTTACTTTTTTGCACACACGTTGCCATACCTTCCTTAGGTTCCTCAAGGATGAGCTTCTCACAAACCGCTGCTCTGCTTCTGGAGGCTTCAAAGTAGCTAATAAGAGATGGTGGTATATCATCTGTGGCCTATAGTCAGAAAGTCAGTTTAATTTTGGTCTCATCAAATCAAGTAAATTGTACCTTATCTAGTCAGTGTGATAAATAATTTGCATTGTGGTACAGTAAGTCAGATAATTGTAGGCATAATCCACATAATAAAATGCGTAGTTTAATCAAAAAATATAACAGAATTAAAGTATGTAATATATGTTGAAACGTATTAAACAAGCTGAGTTAACAGTTGGGCTAATAGCTCACCCTGGCTTGCTAACATTTATGCTAGCTTTCTCTTAACACACGTTAATTTAGGTCACTTTATTCAACTTGTTTCAGTTGTCAGGCCTCCACAGCTGAACTTCATGAACTTACCGCCTCTTCGTGAAGTGAAAAACTCTCCTGCTCTTCTCTAGTTTCATCGATATCAGAGATAAACAAATCATTCAGCTCCCGCATGATTGTTTCATCCCTTGCATTAGCATCAGTCATGGTTTTTAAACGTCACCGACTCGCTGGCAGTGAACTTTAGTAGTTTTTAGTCATTTGTTGTCAGAAACTTAAATTGCTATTATTATCGGTGACGCTCAATATTCCTACTTGCGACGCTTGTACAATTATTAGAATATTGTGCAGTTCAGCGCGTCGAAGCTAATTAAACATTGGCTAGCATACACAGCTAGTCGAAAAGATCCCTTCGCGTCTACAGATACTTTAGTCTCCATGGAAACAACGCTGTGAACTACATTGCCTCGCAAAGGACAAACTATGTAAAAGGCAAAGGGAATAATTCTAGATAGATAGATAGATAGATAGATAGATAGATAGATAGATAGATAGATAGATAGATAGATAGATAGATAGATAGATGCAAAGCTCTTTGAATGTAGCATTTCTTTGTCAAGATAAAATGTAGTGTCTTTGAGTTGTGTGGGTATTTTGGGCATCCAGTAAGAAGGGGTCAGTGACCCTGAGAACCTGTAGGTGAATCACAGGACCAGAAGAACAAAAATATTTCTCGGCTGTGAACAAAGCACACTTTTTCCATGGCATTTCTGATCACAAAGACCAGTTCCTCTATCCCGTGGTGAAGGCTCTACCCTTGTGCTGTACTCCTTGTCTTTGAGGAGATTCCAGTAGCCCACACAGGTTTCCCATACACATTCCCAGGGGCTTTCTAAAAGGAACCCAGTCTCCTTCCTCAAAGTTTCAAAGAAATGCTGCATGTACTCCATCCCAAACCGTTTGGTCTGTAGACACACTAAGGCCTGTTCTCCATTCACGTGATGTTCCAGGACAAAAACAAAACAACAGCATGGCGCCAGATCAGAATGATTTTTTCCGTTCAAAGGCCAAAACTGAATTCCTCAACGACAATGAAAGGTACATCTACTGTACATCTACAACACATATGTTGTTGTCTGGCCCCAAGGTCAACGCCATCAAAATCCTCACAGGTTCTGCACCAGCATGTTTTTTATAAAGGTCATTATGGGTTATAGCACAACTTCAGACCTGGGGCTGATGGACAGAAACAAGACAGTTTGGTGCAGCCCCATTTGCTGGAGTCTAACTGCTTGTCCCTTATGTTTCACTGGGTCCTATAAGAGTCATTGACCAAGTTCAACTGCTCAAAAAGGCCCCATCAGCAAGCCTTGTCTGCTCAGATTAGAGCCAGACCCTTTGTCAGTGAGCAAGGTGTCTGTCGCTTTTGTCCAAGTGCACAGAACCCAGACAGCAACCAGACAGACCCAAGCTGCAGATTTATATAGCAGATTACACCAGTCAATGGTGGCTCCGGCCCAAATACAGCAGCGGTTTGGATAGCAGCCGTGTGTTTACACTGTCAAGGGTTTTCTGTTACTCGTCTGTAGCCATTATCTTGGCAGCTTTTGGGCCTATCAAGCCTATCATTTCCATCTGGGGGCTTTGACAAAAGAAAGGATTAGAGGTAAACACTACCAGTACCCAAACCACCATTCATCCTTCTCTTTCTGTATATTCTGAATGTACATGTTGCAAGCCAAAGATTTAATAATGATCCATAAAATTCATCATTAAACTGTTCTTTTGTGCAGAATTATACTTTTGTACATCTAGTTTGTGCATGTAAGGAATCACAGAAACCTAAAGTGTGTCTCAAGGGCAAATATTTAAGTGAGCTTGTCATGCACAAATGCCATTCTGAGCCTAATAATTCTAATGTGGCATTTCTGTAAATCTAACTCAGCCAATATCTCATGTTGCATCATGTTGCATAAATTTCCAAAGAAGGTGTTGACAAAGAACTTGGTGAACTGAACCATTATGCAGGTATACTGCGCATTGGTTCAGTTCACCTTCTAAACGAGATTATCTCTTTCTGTCGGTGGGATAACAACAGCAGTGATCCAGCTGGACATGGACACAGCTTTGGATTGCCTTTCAAAGTTATCATTGCACTGGCAGTGTGACCTTAGTACATCTAAATCTGCTTCAGATGACTGTGGGATTACTGTAATCAGAATGCCCCCTAACTAGCAAGGGGTTGGGAGTAGTCTAGTCCAGGTTCAGTGAGTTACGCAGCATTTCCCTACAGTGCTGCCAATGGTAAAACTGAGAACCAGGGGCTAAATGAAATGTGAGCTCTTTTGTTTACTTCACAAAGGGATTAAATATTGCAATGAATGCCTCTAAATCGAAAGCCACTAATTTGTATTGACCCATACACAGAAATCCACCATGCAGAGGCATGGTGCACCAGCACATTTCCAGTTATTGATTGCTGATTCTTTCTGTCTTCTGTACTATATTAAATGCAACATTTGATTTTTTTCTCCTGTAGATGCAGATGACTTGTTCAGTCTTTTGTGTAGACACTTCTAAAAGTGTGCTGCAGAATATATCAAACACAGTCAAATGTAACACATATGACAGCGTGCAGAGTTGTCAGTGTCAGGTTTTATTCAAATAAAGCAACATGATATCAATGTTGACAAATGACAAATTGATAACCAATAATTTACATAAACTAAATGCAATCATGAAGAAAAGTTTTTTGGTTTTTTTTTCAGCTGATTGCACCACTCTAAAGTCATATGGATGAAATATCCCTCATCTGAATCATTTTCACATACAGATATACAATACAATAATTTATTGTGATTTTTTTTGCCATTCAGCATTGTTCATGACACCCACATGGTGCTAAGAGGGATAAAACAAGCCACAAAGAGGGCACTTGGCCCAGGTCTGATATTAGCGTTGTGATGTGTTCTGTGGGTCCCATGACCTGTTCTTGGCCTTGTGTCACAGGACAGTTCCTAGTGAGAGAGGAGGCTTTACTGCTGCTAATCCTCTCTTTGAAAAAGCATCTCCGACTCCAGCCAATGAGCTCCAGAGGTAAGCCTGCCCCACACTGTGTGCCTGTGTGTGTGTGGTGAATGACTTGGATGTCACTATCTGTTTTATTGCATGTGAGTACCCATAGGTTATTCACACCTATGGACAATTTGGAAGGAAACCAGAGTTCTTGGAGGCACAAGGGGAACATGCAGCCTTAGCCACTGTGGATTTGAAGGGAAGACGGCAGCACTAACAACTCCACATTCATGCCAGGCTGCATACTGGTAGAGCAGCTCCGTGTAAAAGTGTTTGACCTAATGCACCACAATGGAGCAGATTTCTGTGAGCGAACCAAGCGGTACACCTACTGTATGGTACATAAGGTGCAGGACATTACCTACAACTCTATGGTCAGATGTTCTACAAAAGAAAATACGAGAAGCTACAGAAATCCCCTGCGTCAGAGACAAAATATCTTCACAGTATTCTCAAGTAGCCCACGGTTAACAACTAGAAAGCTTTGAGTCAAACAAGACATAACACAGTGGGAGCAGATATAGTTTATCACAATCTAATGTTTCCATTCTTAATTCACCTATCCAAATTCCAGCCATCAGCACTTCTCATGGCCTTGCAGTCTCATTTTGAGTCTCGTCCTCACTGGTAAAAATCCCCAAGTTGCACCAAGGTTGTTACCGTGTCACCACTGACTGTTTTCTTTAGTTTTATCAAAGCCGATTTGAGCTGCACACTGCCTATCACAGCACACGGGCTTTTCTGTTTTCAAAGCAGCTCCCAGACAGCACATGAAATAAACATCGTTTCCCCTGAGTGAAAATGGAGCTTTTCAAGACAATAGCACACACTCGAAGCTTGTAAGTTAAAGCTTTTAGTGTGTAACCATGGTGTTATTAATAGTTCATCTAAATATAAATACAGTACTGAATAACAGTTACAGGATGTTATCTTTTTATATGGGAGTAAATCCTGTCTGCGATGCACAAACTCAAAAGATTTTTCAGTGGAAGCTCAAAGTTTGTCCAATTATCAAATATTCAACTTGCTTTTTCTAAAGATAGTTTTACTATACTAGCTTGAAATGCGCTTTATAGAGCTAATTTGTAAAAACGGATCATGCTACATCTGAAAATGTGGTTAAATAAAGTAAAAAGAAATTTCCATATTAATACAATAAGGGAAAATATTGGGATGACATGACTAAATTTTAGGTTTGCATTGTTTTTCTTATGTGACGTGTGTGAAGAATTAAGAGCCTGATCAAATCACTGATTCATTCATTCATGCCATCTCCGGGTGACTCCCATTTGCTGAGAGCTTCCGTCTCTGTGACAGAGTGAAACCAATATGCCTTAACTTTCCATCACGACATTGTGTTACCAGCGTCAGAGTGAGTTCATGAAAGATTTAACAGACAGGCAAGGTGAGCCGCCGTCTGTGCCCGTCACAGGTGTGTTTACCGTCACAAAATCAAAACGGCAGAACAGAACTGGGGACATCAGGTACTTCACAGTTCATTTAAATGAATCATTTGGGTTTTTTTCCTATTTCAAAACAAGCCCGACCTAAGATGTTTTTTTCTCCAAACACATTTCAGATTTCACATTTCATTTTTTTTTTTCTACTTTCTCTATTCTCATCCCCAGGCTCTGTCTTCATTGATGTCAAACACTGTGTGTGGGGTCATAATTCAGCAGCAAACACTCCACCACTGAGTAGTCACGCAGATGACCAGCTGATGCACAAGCTCTGTCTGAGGCAGCTGTGTTGTACAAGAGTTTACCAGCTGTAAAAATACTCAAAATATCTCAACACAAAGAGGCACAAGACTCAAATAATTAAAATTAACTGGGGAAATAGTTGTCACAATACAGCGGGGTAAGAAAGAAGTCATGAAGAACTTTTATGATGTAAGACAGTTTGTACAATATGAGCTGTAAAGTGCTGTACAAACACAAAATAACTACAGATGTATGACGACGGAAAAACTACACCATATAGTGTTTTGTTAGGGTGTTGTTGTACCACAAGCTGTGGCTTAGAAGGGTCATGTAAGGAAAAACCCTCCACGACGCAGTCGCCAGACCCTCTCACTGTAGGGGTCAAGTATTAAGGTCTGAACCATTCTCCTGACCAATGGTTGTTGTTTTGTCCTTGCAATTAGTCACTCTCATGCTTTTTCCCCTTTGTCTGTAAGTAACAGATTAAAAAAATGATATATTTTATATTAGATATTATTGCTCAGTTGTCTCAGGTAAGGGGCGGAGGTGTAGTGGTCAGGACTGGCACCTCACAGCAACAAAGACCCAGGTTCAAATCTATGGATTGTCTGGGCCCTTTTTTGTTTGTATGTTCTCCTCGTTTTCTCCAGGTACTCTGGCTTCCTCCCATCATCGACAGACATGCATGTTAGGTGAATTGGTGACTCTAAATTGCCTGTTGCCTGTCTCTATATGTCAGCCCCGTGATAGACTGGCGACCTCTCCTGAATGAACTGTGGCTCTCACCCAATGACAGCAGGGATAGGCTCCAGCACTCCACAACCCTTAAGAGGAGAACCAGGCAGGATAATGTTTGAGAGATGGATGTATCAGGTAGTATACCTTTATGGAAACTAAGTCAAAG
The DNA here is from genome assembly GCA_032353495.1 of Ctenopoma kingsleyae. Taxonomy (NCBI): domain Eukaryota; kingdom Metazoa; phylum Chordata; class Actinopteri; order Anabantiformes; family Anabantidae; genus Ctenopoma; species Ctenopoma kingsleyae. The sequence goes on along the minus strand of JAUBNQ010000025.1, from coordinate 21,655,977 downwards.
TCAAAGTCAAAGTCAACTTTATTGTCAGTTCTGCCACATAACACATCTGCTAATAATAATCTAATAATAAAAATTCAAGCAAGGAAAGATTATAAAAATTGGTTTTGATCTGGACCATAGATAAATAGATATAGAAATGAATAAATTACATCAAACCTCCTCAGACTGTGACAGTGATACCAACCTACTAAAATAAACTTCACCAGAATGACTTAATAACTGACTAAGGCTTGTTTGAGTTACAACAATGGCTCTTATGAAACCTGTAAGAGTTTGACCTTCAGAAAAGTAAAACATCAGAGTTGGATTATTTAAAAAATGCATTCAAAGTACATGAATCATTGTGAACTCAACTCGACTGACTCTGAATCCTGTGCTACTAATTTACAATGAAAATAAAATGATCATGGGATAGTAGCAAAAATATCAAGCAAGTATCTCACAGATGTTTTAGAACCAGAATTAACCTTTTTTCTTTCTCGTATTGTCTAGTTAGGTATCTTCTATCTTCAACTATCATACTTGAGATGCTGAAAGCTGTGATTTCTAAGGAGATACTGTTGAATCTATGACATAAAACAAAAACCGGAAGCTCTCATCAGCTTAACTTTGCGTACACTGTAAAAAGAACATCCTCTAGGGATTGTCTGGTGGTAAAATCCTATAGCGCAAATATTTCCACTTGTTGCATCAGGTCCTAAAACACACATGGTTTAAGAAGAAGTTTCAGTTTATTAGATCTTCCCCTCTCTGCTGGCAGCTTTACAGCAGAGTTGTCATGTGTCTTATCAGGGGCACTTCTTAGCGACTTTATCTGTGGAACACCGAGCCTCTGTTATTTACTTCACCAGTAAATATTTGGAATAAAATAAAGGTTAATTCTCATCGTTACTGGACGGAACCTTTCATATGCAGTTCAAGTAAACGAAACAACTTTTCAGTTAAAGTCCATAAAACAGTTTGAAAGTCAAATCCAACTGAACAACTGATCTTTTGATATCTTGATATCATCTTTATTCAGGCAAGAATTGGAGAATGCTCCAAAATGTACTTGTTAAGCATAAATAATTAAAACTATCTGACTGGTTGGAAGGGTGAGCCTCACTCAAAAACTTTGAGAAGCAAATATCCCTGCTTTTAGCATGTTCATGTATATTATACATATAACAGTGAGAATAGCCACAATATCCAAAGCCGCTGGCTGCCCTCTCAACCTCTTATGACTTCACAAAATCCCTGAATCACTCACAATCACCATAATACATAAAGCCACAAATCCACAAATCCACTGCGTTCATTGTGAGTGAGTCAACCCAGCGTTGTCAGCTCCATTGTTCAGCCTCGGCTGTGAGTTCTGTGTTCATTGTTTGATTGCATTTATATACAGCACAGAGAGTTGCACCAGCAGCTGTAGCTCAGTGGGGAGAGCAGTCATCCTCAAACCCAAGTGGTTCAATTCCCAGCCCTGGCAGGCAGGCTACATGTTGAGGTGTCCTTGAACAAGACACCAAAACCCCTGTACTAGTGCTGATATGTGCTGTCTGACAGCTGTCCAACCACAATTTCCCCAAGGGGATTAATAAAGTGTAATTTATTATTAGATGTGTGAGATTTTTGACCTGTTGCTGACAGTCTGATGCAACACCAAGCTCCAGACTAACATCTTCTCACCATCCTTTCACTTCCCTTTTTTAACCCCTTGTTTTTCCTTTCACTCATTCACCCATTTATTGAATGGAGAACTTATTTCCAAAACTTGCCTCAATAAAGGCTTGAATAAGCTTTTTTTTCCCCCACTATTGCTATTCTCTGAACAGATAGTGATTATGCAATGATGATGCAGAACCTCTTGTGGCTTTTTGAACGAGTGGTGACTGTTGCTGTTAAGAGAATTTCTTCCTTAATAAAGACTCAGAGTCGCTGGAATCAGGTTAAACGCTATAGCTCGTTTATTTTCTTGCAGCAAGGAGACAAGTCTGCATAAGCACACAGCTTCAGTACAGAGTTGTCTGTTTCTGTCTAAGAGTACAAGTCTTTTATAGGCAGTAGTGAACAAGGAAACAAACAGTTACCTAAATAATATACACTACCAGTCAAATGTTCGGACACATACAGAAATGACTATGACTATTATGAAATTAAGAGGATAACTGATCATTATAAAACCATTTTGTAATGATGGTAACACAGCTGAAGACATCTTTTCATGGAAAACATGGTAAAGCCTATGAGTGTGCAAACTTTTAACTGTAGGTGAATCACATTGTCATCAACCAGACAACATATACAGTACAGTACAGTACACATGCTCATTAGCATGAGCACTGGTTTTACTTTCACTGCTCCCAGAGTTTCTGTGCTTCCCTGCTAATGAGACGGAGAGTATTAACAGCAATCGATAAGTCTTACTGAGCACCAACTGCAGCAAGCATGCAGCACAGTTTCTGCACATTTTGTTGTGCTCATATTAAAAGCACAGGGATAGTGCAACATGATGTCTGAGATACTTTTCATCCTTCACCAGAGGGGAGTTGGAAGGAGCAGTGATAAGTGCTATGAACTGGAAGTAATAGGATTTGTGTGAGCATCCAGCTCACTCTCTCTCTCACACACACACGCACACATTTCTGCTGGGCAAAGACTACGCACCTGAAACACTGTGGGTGGATATGAGGGCAACTCAGGACATAGACGCGGGTGGCATCAGTCTCTCCTTTCACCCTACACTTCCATCACAGTCCACGAATGAGCCAGAAACACCAAGCACAGCTTTGCAGAGAAGAATGGAAATAAGACACTCAGACTCCTTTTATACGAGAAGATGACTCATCACAATAAGACCACAGTTATAATCTCTCACCTGTTTGATGAAATTCAGGTTAAGTCACTGTAAATGTGATTCTTCTTACACATTTTCCCACACTGCATGAAGGACATAACAGATAATAGTTTACATGTATACCTGCAGTACACGCATTTATTTCTCAACTCTCTTTATTGTGTCTCTTGTTGTGTCCATAGATTACAAGCGTGAGGTGAGTGAAGATTATCCATTTCTTTTGACTGGGATTTTTCAAGGAATACATCAATTTTATCACTTATGAAAACCATTCATTGTTTTATTCTGGTTTTTATACCAGTTCTAACATATACCCTTTTTGCTGGAACGAGTCAGTTTCTTTTAAAACGTCTTCTGTTAATAAACCAAAATGCAATATGCTGCAATATAATGCAATATGAGAAATGGATCACCTTGCTCTTTATCCTTGATTTGTGAAGACACTAAACAAAAAACTGTAACCAAGTCAGTTTACTATTACATGAAGGTGGCACAACAGAAGCCTCACCCTGAAAGTGGAATGACTCAGAGACGTGGATGATTTCAGTTGTGTATTTCTCTCCCATGACCCATGATCTCTCTCTGTCTCTCAAGCCAAACCAAATGCCCTCTCAAACTGTAACCACATAGCTGTGCCTTGGTAATACTGTAACTGCATAGACTTTAACTTTAACCAAAGTTGTTCTATGCACAAGTTAACAGTTAGCCAACGTTCCACATCCCAAACGGCATAAAATGGCGCTTCAGTTTGTGCTGTCACATAAGCCAGTAAATACCGGAAATTGTAACTTCAGGTACAATTCTGTGTTCTGAGTTGTGTTTGTTTTGAGTGACAGAGAGAGTTGATTAATATCACACCACTGATTCTGTCATATGGGACAGAAAACTCACAATTAATATGATTTCAGTCTTTACTGTGTCGGCTGTGACAGAGGAAAGTGATGTAACCAGTGCAATACTCCAATTCTGTGGCTTAGATACTCAACTAACTTTTTATTGTTGCTATCGGCATTAAAATCCTCTATCTGATAAAAAATATTCAATTCCATATAAAAGTCTTGCACTGAACTTTTCACCTGACTAAACATTCAGAGGTCTTAACATCAACATTATCACAGTTTTGTTTTGTAACTAATATAGTAAAAGTAAGTGTTTAAACATTTATGTAAGTAAAACACCTAAATGCACATAGTTAGATTTAACTTACTGTACTCTGAAAATATAAATGCACAATGTAAAACTTTATTTCATCTTTAAGTCTGTTAAGAGAAAATGCCATGTCTGTTCTGTTTTTTTTTTAAATAAAAACACTTATATAAGAGCAGCTAACCTTATGGCCTACATGTACCCTTTATATAGGCTCCCAGAAGTTAAGTTTATTTATTACTAAACCCTGTTACATTATGGTGGCAAGGTCATCATCGTATCATAACTTGATTATGTATCAATAGTCTATTATTAAAAATTGTATGTTACTTTATCTACAGTATGTTGTACTGTATGTGCAGACTAAACACTGTGTATTATAGGCCATATATTATATATACATATATATATTTATATTTATTTAAGCTGTTTATCATAGATCTTCACTGACATAGTTTTTGTTTTATCTATGCGTCTAAAATAAAGTGTATGAATGACCTACATAAAAAAAAGGAACATTTCTCTTTTTTTAATGATTTTTTAAAAAGCATTTCTGTCTTTCTAGGCCATATGTAAATTTCTTTTTCGCAGCAGAGTGGAAGGTTGCGTGGATGGATGACGCGCACAAACCGTCGACCTTAACCAAATCCTCGCTTTTTGCAGGTTGAATTCTTAAATACAGTTTATGTTCCGTCATGATGAGGCTGTGTGAACATTAGTAGGTATAATATCCGAATGATAAAATACCCACAGAGGCAAATTAGCGTTTATAAACACAGGCACATTGCGTTCACCCGTTTCCTCATGTAGTGGAGCGTACCAAGTAGAACACGTGGGGGTGTTACCACAAACGAAAACGTCTGTTTAACCTTCATTTTTAAACAGGGCGACACGAAGCCTAAAGTGTGCATCGCTAAACAACGTGTATTTACCATTTACAAGTGGTGAGATGTGGCACGGACAGGAAGTGATTAAATGTCAGGGCACCAGCGCGTCGGAGGGACCCCCATCCCACATCCGAGCGTGGCGTGGTTCCGGCTCTCATGTGAAGAAGTAGCGGCGCCGGAGTCGGAGGCGGCACACACCGGCCGGATTGCTTCACCTAGAAAGAAGTGATGATGTCTGCCCCGTGCATGTGCTCTCACAATTTCATCCCTTGAGACGCGTCGTTTCAGAGAAGGACGACTGTTATTCAGCGCAGGTGAGTGGCGTCCTACAGCATCCTCAGTGGGGACTGATGATGGTGCGTGTGTGTCCGTGCCTGTGCGTGTGTGTGTGTGTGTGTGTGTGTGTGTGTGGGAGGCTGGCGAGGGTACCAGTGCGCAGAGTGTGGTTAGGCAGTGAATGATGAAACACTAGACACGGATGTCATGAAGACTGGGCGGGATTTTTATGCGCAATCCTTGGTGAACAAATTATGCCGCAACGAGCCACATGGCACACATGGCGCGACTTGTCTTATTTTTAGTTTTTCTTATTAAATGAATATTTCAAGGCGCACTTTGTTATTGTAAACCGACCCGGTTCGGACTCATCACCCCTGCAGATATGGAAAATGTAAATCCATTGTGTGTCTGCGCGTTCAGGCATCCTCAGTCTAAACACAATCATTCCTTACATTTAACGCAGCAATGGAGGCTGCAAATGCAGCTTTCTTAATAATCGCAGTGAAGGTTACTCAGCATCCGCGGTCCTCGTTGGCTGCTGCGCTGCGTTCACTGGATTATGAAACGATGGCCTTCGCCTCATACAAACCAGGCTAATCTGGGAGCGGTAAAGGAAAATCTATTAATCGCTTAATCCGCTGGTTGGTGGGGTGCGGGAGGCGTGTTGTATTTCTGCAACACGCACGATGCGTTTGGATGAAAAGGGAAAAAAAATCCCTGTCTAATCAACAACATGTGCAAAATCATGACGCCCTGTAGGTGCTGAAATTCAAAAGGAAAAAAGATGCTGCGCACCCCCGCCAGCTCTGAGTGGATCGTGTCCACACCCTCGAGTGTTTCTAGTATAAATCCTAGTACTTGATGAGGACAGGGAACCACCATTACATGTCTGTTGTCATATTTTTTATTTTGAAACGTGATATCCTTCCATTGCGCCAGTGTTTGGGTTCGTATGCAAATGGCCTCCTCGCTTCAATTATTCAGGAGGCTGGAAACGCGATAGCCTCTCGGTACCTGGACCCGCCTGTGTCCCAGTCACCGTCCACAAACAGGCTCATGTTCCCATGTTGCCCTTTTTTTTTTTTTAGCCCAGAACACAACTGACAACAAAACGATCCCCATTCATTGCTTTTGCGGCCTCTGTGAGGACATGTGATTTCCATGTGAGAAGTAACTCTCCATCCCCTGCTTTCATTCATCCAAATGAAACTGTGTGGAATAAGTGGGGAGTGTAGGATTATGAATTATGTAGGGAAATTAAAGGCTGATGGTAAAGACACACAAAAACCTGATGACTAGACTCTGAGCAGCATCATCACAAAATGTGTTTTCTCCTTTCACTTGTATTTGCTGTTAACATGCTGTAATGTTTCCTCCTCTGATCCACAGACATTTGGTAATAATGAAGAAATAAACTATTTGCTGACCACTCAACTTCTACAAACTGTCTCAAACCCCACGGGCCTTTGAACCCAAGCACCTTAAAACTTGCAGCTTTGCACAGTCAAGACTTTTCCCAGACGCCAGCCCTGCCCTTCCAGCCTGCCGACCAAAAAGACTTTCCACCCTTCGCCCTTGTTTGCTTTATCAAATGCCCAAAAACAGCAAGGCCGTCAAGAGAGAGCTTGACGACGATGTCACAGAGTCTGTCAAAGACCTGCTTTCCAATGAGGATGCCTGCGACGATTCCTTCAAGAAGAGCTCGCTGATCGTCAGTAACCACGGCGGAGAAGGGAAAGACTGCGATGTGGAGGAAGGGGGCTCAGATGGCGAGGAGGAGGAGCGCCCAGCCTGGAACAGCAAGCTCCAGTACATCCTGGCCCAGGTTGGCTTCTCTGTAGGCCTGGGCAACGTCTGGAGGTTCCCCTACCTGTGTCAGAAGAACGGAGGGGGTGAGTTGCTGTCAGAAATCGTCTTTTACATTTGAGCCTTTACGTTTTAACTTTGGTAAATATAGCTTATCGCATAGGAAAACTGCAAATTTTAAAGCCAGTTTGTTTAAAACTGTTCAGGTTTCTTGTCCTGTCTGATGTTTTCACATTATGAGGCTGCAGAAATGAACTTATCACTGGTTTAAATGATGGCCCAAACTATACCGAAACAGGAGAGATGCTGTATCAAAATGGAATTTTTTTTAAAGGGATAAGCAGTAGACTTCAGTTGTTAAATGTATGATATTAGACATAACCTGCATTAACCCAGTAAGCAGCTCACATATGCTGACAGGCAGGCATTTGTCAAACTAAGCAAAAATGTTGTAACGCTAGGTTCAGATGCAAATTTTCATCAAACCTGCATTAGAAAGGCAAAATACCAGCAATATGTCACACTGCCGAACTTAGAGCTGGTGGAAGCTGGGATGAAAACTGAATACAGAAGACAACTATACCTCTGGAGAATGTAGAGATATGTGTCTTATGGATGTGGAGATTTATTTTTCTCAGCTCTATAAACAGCTTGAATGTCTGTTAGAATATTTAATGTTGTTATTATGACACTGTATTTACACTGCGTTTAAAATGTGGACCAGGGTCCTGTATAATCTATTCAGTGTGTGAAAGGCAATATCACAGAAGCTCTTACATAGACACAATAGTTATTCCGCTGAATGAAGGAAACTGAAAAGCTGAAATCAGTCAAGTCAAAATTTATTAACAGCTGGACACAAGCCATGTGCCAAACAGATGCACATCACGTGTGTAATACGTGTTTGTATAAGTGAAATGGAAAATTGAAAGTAAGGAAGAGTGAGAGACGGAGCCCCGTTCCTATGTTGTACTTGTGTGTCAAAACCAGACTGCTCAGTGACCTTCAGGATCGACATGAGAGTCACACGACCGTCTGCTTCTGTCTGTGTGCAGTCTGCAACAATTCATATACGAAAAACTACTACAAATAATAAATAATAATGATAACATCTCATTTGTAGCCTAATTAAATGAGTGTCAACGTGCGGGAGAACGTCCTTAGAGCAGTTACTAATCTCTCGGTGGCGGCAATCTAAACTACATTTCCCACAGTGCCCTCAAATAAGCACTACTTGACTCACTCCCTGTAGAGTGGCATGATACAATGAGGACTCACTGCGGGATTTATACTATAATGTGTACGTGTCCCGGGAAGGTGATAAGGTGTCGCACTTCCCACCTGGAGATTACGCGAAGCCATCATCTGCCTTGAGAAAGCTGATTAAATGAAACAGGCTCAGACAGTTTGGCCAGACAGGATAAAAACAATCAAAGTCAAGTCCATTATCACGCTGTATGAAGTGTTTGAAAGAGCTTTGCAGACCTACAGTAACTGTGGCTCCTGGTTTAGTTCAACCTTTCCTAAAAAACATAAGGAGAGGTTCCTACAATACTAACACCAACACCTGAGGAAAACAGTGGAGGAGACTCTGGGAAAGAAGTTTAGAGACACGCAGAGTCTCTGCAGTTGGGCCCAGATCTATTATAATCATTCATCAAATAAAAGTGGTATGTTGTGACAATCATATTGTGTTTTTGTTTTACAAATGTACAAATCAGTGCAAAGTTGACATATTTGGAAAGTTTTTTGAGTGAAATGCAGTTAATTACAGCAAAGCTAAGTTTGATTATGTTACATATGATTTTGCATAAATCACTGTGATAGGGAAACTTCCCCAAGTCTCTAGTTTATATATTGTATGTTATTATTGTTCTGTTATGTTCTGTAATGCCATATAGGATTGGTTTGCTAATTTCAATGGTACGGCACACAAAGATGTGAGATGTGATGGCAGCTTGGTGGAAGAGAATCTGACAGACTAAAGAGACCCAGCTTTTGAATCTTGTTTCTGTGTGTGTGTGTGTGTGTGTGTGTGT
>JAUBNQ010000025.1:21566435-21577924 GCA_032353495.1 Ctenopoma kingsleyae | reverse complement strand
GAAGCTGATGATGCTGCAGTGCAAGATCAGAGACACGCAGCTGGAGAGGGACCGCGTCCTCCAGAACATGAGTAAGACGGGGGTGACAGCAGAGTCGTGTATCGCTCGGTGGAAAAGCATTGCACTGTGCTAAAATACTGTAACGTGTCCACTCGTGCACCCATTAAAAGCCATATGTGGGTTTTACTTTTATACTGCACGTTTGGAAGAATTTATGTGTCACCCTAAATGTTTGATCCGAGTTTTTGTTCTTTAGTAATGAAAAAATGCTGGTGGAGGACAAACCTTAAAGCAACTGGCAACTTCAGAGCAAGATTTTTAACTATATAAACCATTAGAGAAACTATGTTTGTATCTGCAGCACAATCTGGGTGCTGGATATAAAACTCAGTTTTAAGACCATTGTTTTCGTAGTGTTCATTTGCTTGGTTTGTATCTGACAGTCATCGGTTTTGTCTTGCATATTTTCAGATACGGTAGAAAGCGGCACGGAGGACAAAGCTCGCAAAATCAAGGTTGAGTATGAGAAGAAACTGAGCGTCATGAACAAGGAGCTTCAGAAGCTCCAGTCGGCACAGAAGGAGCACGCTCGCCTGCTGAAGAACCAATCACAGTATGAGAAGCAGCTGAAGAAGCTTCAGATGGATGTGGCAGAAATGAAGAAGACAAAGGTTTGATTGATTACTTGGACACTCAAAGCTTGTTCGTAACAACACTACAGCAGTAATTTCTCTTCTTTTATTATTGGTAGAGATGCCAGTTCTGTTACAAGAGCTCAGAACAATTTGCTGCCATTGAGATTAAAATGGGGAAAAAACTTTTGCATCCTCACATGTAGAACAGACCAGTTTGCACATGATCTCCTAAATTTTGTCCTCGTCCCATGTCTTTTTCCTTCTGTCTCCTTTACCTTTACCGTCTTTAGCTCTTTCATCTTCATTTGAAGGGAGCAAAAATAGTGATGTGCAATAGGCCAGACCTGGCCTGACCTAATCTGCCTCACAAGATTATAAATGTGGCCACTAAGCCTTTAGTCATATTTCTGTTCTTTGCATTGTATTTCCATAGTCTGACACTGTTTACTCTGATTGGTGCAGGTTCGTCTCATGAAGCAGATGAAGGAGCAGCAGGAGAAGAACAGGATGAACGAGTCGCGCAGGAACAGAGAAATCGCTTCTTTGAAGAAAGACCAGCGCAAGCAGGAGGTTTGTGACGGGGATGTGCTCGATGTCTTCTCCTGCTTCAGATGAAAACCAATCTGTCCCATTAGTTTATATCTTTGTGTCTCTAACTAATTTTGCTGACACTACAATTTCTTACATGCTCAGCATCAACTGAAGCTACTGGAGGCTCAGAAGAGGCAGCAGGAGCTCATCCTGAGGAGGAAGACTGAGGAGGTGAGTGACTTGATGACAGACAGATGTATGGTAAAAGCACTGTGTGCTGATGTGTGACTACATGAAACATCTTGTTCTACTACAATCAATCCTCTTTTGTTTGTTCTCTATTTCCATTTATGATGTTTATTAGGTGACAGCTCTGAGGAGGCAGGTCAGGCCCACCTCGGGTAAGGTCATCAGGAAAGTCATTGTCCCCGAACCAGTCCAGGACTCTCCCCACAGACCCCCATCTGGACGCATGTACTCCTCCGGAAACGCTGCTCCCAATGGTACTCGGTGAGTATAAGTGCGTTTGGGATTGCAGGGTGGGGGGGCAAAGAGGCAAGTCTGTAAATGTAAATATATGTAAATATAGAGCATAAATCTGTCTTTGCACATGACTTTTCATACTATTATGTGATGATTTTGGACAAGAATCAATGCTCAGGAACAGAACCTGCTTACGAGGTCATTGACATCATCTCTGAATGTCTTTAAATGTTTTAAACCTTTAGATGAACATCAGTAACATGAATCAGCGATGTGTGTGCAGTTCTTCTTACAGGCGCACAGTAGGAGTTTACTCCACCAGGGTGGCTCGCAACAAATGGCAATCTCTGGAACGGCGGATCTCTGACGTCATCATGCAGAGGATGACCATCTCCAACATGGAGGCCGACATGAACCGCCTCCTTAAGGTAAAGCCCTACAGCAGTCAGCGGATGTATGGAGTGGTACTGTATGATTCTCAGAACCATGAGTAAGAAGGAGTTTGAGATTTGCGTGTGGGCAGGTGAAAGGAAAGCTTGTATAATTTTTAAAGGAGTTCATCTTTTACTTCCACCTTTTCTCCTCCTCCTGTACACATTCAGTAATGACTCCATGAGAAAAGTTGTTAAGTGCTATTTGTCTGTGTTTATAGCAACGGGAGGAGCTGACCAAGCGTAAGGAGAAGGTGCTCAGGAAGAAGGACCGGCTGGTCAGAGAAGGGCCAGATGCAGAGAAGGCTGTGCTTCCCCTCAGTGAAGAAGTGGATGCGTTAACGGCCAACATTGACTACATCAATGACAGCATTGCAGACTGCCAGGCCAACATCATGCAGATGGAGGAAACCAAGGTGAGAAAGCCTGTTATTAAAGGTATTAGCAGTTTATGTAGTTGTACTGACTGGTCAAATGGGTCATATGCAGTTTCTGTTCAGGCTTTTCTGTTCAGACTTTTACATGACTCTTGTAGGTATTCACTGAGATTTTTTTAGTTTGTTCATTTACACTATCACAATCATTCTGTTTTTGTTTGGTTTTTTTTGCAGGAGGAAGGTGACACAGTGGATGTTTCTGCTGTGATTGGTTCCTGTACCCTGGTGGAGGCTCGTTTCCTGCTCGATCACTTCATGTCAATGGCCATAAACAAGGTACGAGCGCTAACAATGACAGAACAAATCTGTAAATATCAGTACTGACTGAAAGTGACAGTCATGGAGCTATGTTAGCAGCAGCACAGTGCAGAATATGCTCAACAGCAAACAAGATGCAGACATTAGAGGAATGACAAAGAAAACTAATTTAAAGGTGCATGCTGTGCGTGGCAGGCACAACATTTACTGTGACATTTATTCATTTGCGATGTGACCTCTTTAGGGTTTGCAGGCAGCTCAGAGAGAGTCTCAGGTGAAGGTGATGGAGGGCAGACTGAAGCAGACGGAGATCACCAGCGCCACGCAGAACCAGCTGCTCTTTCACATGCTGAAGGAGAAGGCCGAGTTCAACCCGGAGCTGGACGCCCTGCTGGGGAACGCCCTGCAAGGTAGCGACTTGTCCTTATTTGGGTGAAGTAAGAAATGAAGATGAGGACCCAAGACACAGACCAAACCACTGGTTTAACCCAGTCCACTTCATGGAATCAGTAGCACTAAGTAAAACTGGAATTCCGATTATATTCTGGGGTGATGATGATGATATTTGTCTTTTATAAGTCAGTTCTGTAAAGTGTGTATTGCAGAGCTAAGCTTTCATTAAGTGGACTGGGTAACTGTTCAGGTGCATGATTGGGCCTATTGAGATGCTCTTGCCTGTTGTTGCCTTCTGCTGAATAGAAGCTGAACTAATTATGGCAGGAAGATGTTATTTGGCCAAACTTCCCAAAACACAAAATCCAAAATTCAGTTTGGTTCAGAGCAGAGTTTACAACCATTACAAGTGTTGTAATTCTCTTTGGTTTTTGTCGGCCTCTGTTCGGTAGGATGCTCCATTTACAGTAGCTGCACTTTTTCTTTTGTAGTTTTGTTTCTTTTAGGATTTCGGGGACTGTGATTTTGATTTGTGCATTGCTTTTTTTCTGTTCCCCCACATTTTGTTTTTCTTTTTTTTTCTTTTCTTATGTTTTTACAGAACTAGGTAACATCCCGGCTGGTAAGTGAAACCATATTAGTCTCTACTGTGTGTTATAAACGCATGGTTCCTTCCCTTTGCACTTTGAAAACTAACTAAATATAACATGAACAGGTGCATGAGGTGCAATGCAACCAGGCTTTTCACCCCATCTGTCTGCTGACCTCTCCCTCCCCCTCCTCTGAAGACATGCCTCCTCCTCCTCCTCCTCCTCCTCCCTGTCCCCAGTTCACCATGTGCTACAGCCTCCATGCTTTAGCACCCAGCTGAACCCCAGACCCTTTCACAGGAACTAGACAACACGGATATTTTAGCTCTATAGGTCAGCTGACCACATCGGAAGCAGTGGGCCGATGATTCCTCACTCTCATATCTGGCCTTTTAGCTTCAACTTAACCTGCTCATACTTCTCTCTAAAAGTCCCGCCCCCACCTGACAGCTGTCTGACCTCTGACCTCTCACCTTTTTCGATCCATCTGAGCCCATTGATCCCAGTGAGGACCAAGTTTCTGTTTGTCAATTAAACAGCATGGCGCGCTGTGCTGACACTGGCCTCATCAGCTTCCCTTGTTCATATTTTCAACATCCATTTTCAACAGCTTTTTAACAAAACCACAGAAAAAGTGAGCAAAATGATAAATGATGTAGTCTTAGATAAGGTGTAGGTGTTAAGAGCAGTACGTGCATCTAAGAGTCTTATCGGCAAAGAGGGTTTTGTCATGATGTTAATATTATTCATTGATCTCATTTGACAGAAAACGGGGACGACAGCAGCAGTGATGAGTCTGCCCAGAGCCCCTCAGCAGAGGGAAAGTGAGTACATGTATATGTGACAGTACAGAAACGCCAAAACTTCATTAATATCATTATTGACTTCAGAAATCTTTTATGCTGTATATTTTTATGTTATTTTATGTAAGATAATAATTGTTATGTTTTGTTAGACTGCATGTGCAGTGTGTTTTTACACACAGGATGTACAGTATAGTTAATAATACTCATCACATTTATCTCCTCCAGCACTTTGGCATCAGATCTTATGAAAATATGTGGAGACACTAAAACAAGGAGTAAGGTAATACAACCTTTATTGTGTTTACGCCTCATTCTCGACACACACTCTGATATTTCCCCACTAACTTCCTGTCTTCACTTTCACTTTTCCGTACTCTACAGGCTCGCAGGAGGACCACCACTCAGATGGAGTTGCTGTACGCGAACAGCGACTCCGCTGCTGACATGCCCACTGCAGACTTCTCCAGTCCGATGCTGCCGCTAGCTGAAACAACAGATGGGGGAGGAGACGTGGATTCGTCAGGCTCATCAGTCAGAGACTACACAGCTCTCTCCCCTGGCTTTTCCTCTAAAATGGGCAGCATGTAAGTCCAGGCCTGGCACTCTTTGCTAACACATTAATTGCTACTTTTTCCCTTAGTGCATGTTTGATGTTGCTGCTTCATCCTCTGCTTTACTGGATTTTGTTTCATATTGTTCACGTGCTTCCTTACACCAAATGTCCATAACATTCCTCCCAGCTGATGAGTGCTTGTAGAAACAAACCAATATTAACATTTGGAAGGCTCATTTATTACTTCACCCTGCACAAACTGCCTTTCTAATTGCTTATTACTGGCTTATGAAAGACTGTGCTTTCAAACTAAGAGCACATTGACTTGTATGTGAAATGAGCCTTGGCAGACAGCGATCCATCAGCAAATAAAATCTTAGAATTATCTTTTAGTTTAGCATAAATTCTACACAGTGCTTAATGATTAAACATGAGCTTGGCGAAGAACCACCACTTTTTGGGACTTTAAATATCAGGTAACTGTGTTTTTGTGTGTGTTCATCTCCGATTTGTTGCCATTATTTTGTTAGTTTTATCCTTCTGTTGTTTCATTATGATTTTTGTTACTGTCTTTGTGTTGTTTGTGGATAAATTGTTGAAAACGAACGTTCAGTTCTGGCTCCAGAACTTCATCAGGGGCGGAAAAGCGAGCTCCAGAGCCTTCCCCGCTCTCTCGCAGGAAGATGTATGACAAGCCACAAGCAGCGGCCGACAGGGCAAAGATCAAGGAGATTAAACAGTAAGAGCTTGTTGCCGAGATTGTGGCTGCAAACCCGACAAAAGTAATGAAAAAAACTTCACTTGAACTTTACTAATAATCCTTCTCTCGGTTTCCTGCTTTGGAGACGCATGTGGTCTCAACTAAAACAAAACTGCTCCGCATCTGGTGTGATAACATCAGACTTGCCAAGTTCTATGCTGAATTTAAAGTCACAAATTCAGTGTTCAACTTGCTAACCAATCCCTCTGCTGCTGATCTGCTCGTGATAAACGTCGTACTTAACCAAGGAAATCAGTCTTTTCCCTTTCTTTGTCTTCCTTTTGAATGAGACAGAAATGCACCAATATGCTGGTTCAGACGTTCTAAAATTGGACAGTGGACTTGGAATATTGCTGCATTCAGCCAGAAGATGCCACTTTATTTACTGAAAAAGATTAATCTCACATTTGCAGTGGTGTTCACTACTTGGATGGCTGTTTCTTACTTATTCATTCATGTACAACAAACAATGGATTTTTTGTTACGTGCAATTTTTTAATAATTATAAAAACATGCAGCAAAACACAAGAAAATGCACAAATAAAACAAACACAACTAAACAAATAAATATTGTGATGTACAGAAATTAAACAATCTATTCTTGTTCCAAACTTGAACCCATGTTGTACCACTATACTCACAATCCTTTAGCATTCCTTAATTATTTCCAATGCTAATGTGTATGTGTGCATATAGCCAAATTACCACAGTGCAACACCAGCAACAACCATCTCCTCACACAAAACCATAACATTAAGAAATTTTGTGTTTGCCAAATTGAGCCGTTATTCACAGTAGGTAATAAAGATGGACATAAACTCAGAGAACGAGAATGAATTAACATGCAGCAAGAGTCCGTCATCAGAGCTGGATAAGTAAGGCTCCAGTTCCATGCTCTGTGTTTTGACCTCTGGGCTGCCAGGACTCTGCATAGAATAAACCCTTCAGGCTACAACATGGCATTTCCTCTGCCCACCACCCTCAGGCTGAATCTGACATTTTTAAGGGATAAGAATCCAACTTGTCTCATCATTTTTCATCACTATCAATTTTTTGTCCCGGGGTGCAATGAGCGTTATATCTTCTCTGAACATAAATTAAATTGAAGCTGATATAAGATACTTTGACATAACTATGCTAGTGTTACTTGCATCTTAATGTTCTTTATACCAAACCTTGAATTTTTTTCCGAATTTTTTTTTCACTTGAGGAGAAACCTCAGAATCAAGTGATGTAGTATGATAGAAGAGCATGTGTGTGTTTGACAGATTGACAGTGTAACGGGATTGTTACTGCTGCAAACTGTGCATTGCAGACCACAGTGAACCCTTAACTAGAAAACTGTTGAGCTCCTACAAGACCTAGAGTTGTGCAGCTCAGTTTTATATCTAGTTATGCTTGAAATTCTTGCTCCCCACAAATCTCCTGGATCTTTGTCACTTGGAATAAGTTCTGTGATGGTGAAAAGTTGTCTATATATACATGTTTTAGTTATAATAGCCGTGCACTGTCTAAAAAAAATTTAAAAATCACCCTGGGTCAACACTGTCAATCACACATGAGGTGATGTAGACCAACACTGTTTTTCTCAGGCTTAAAACCTTGCATATGGACCAGGAAATACAGATTAGATGGTAAAATGTTGGTGAAGACCCAAAGTGCCAGCATGTCTGCAAAACAACAGATATGCGTAACACATATTAAGCTACACATTCAGTGTAAAAAGCCTTTAACGCTTCAAAGCGAGGCTGCTAAATTGACATTGCACACGTTGATATTTCATGTAAACAAATGTAAAATATTCTGTGAAATCTTATCTGGACTGGAGTAGGACTCCTCAGTACAGTTCATGGCTTCAGATGGTTTTAAACACTTTACTGTCGAACCATCCTGACAGTTTCTCCGCTATGACGTGAATGCAGCATGCGTGTCTCTCTTCTATCTTTGTGCAGACCTCCCACACTTCTGTCAGCAGTGTGCAAACAGCTTAGCACACGCTTTAATTATTCTGCAGCTTAATTGGCAGCCCCGCTGTCTCCCTTCGCAGCCCAGTCATCAGAACCCTGAAGAGAAGCCCACCACTTCCTCTCACTCACTCCTCTCACTCGTCCCAGTAACCACATGGCCGCGTTTAGCTGTACAACAGGTTATCTGGGGCACTCTGCACATGTCCTGCAGGAGTAAGTAAGAACAAGTGATAAGTTAAATTGACACTATCCTGCCAGAGAGTCAGATTAGACTAGGAGAGAGATGTCAGATTGTTGAATACGTTTAATAAGTCCAGTGATGCAGTAGATCATTTCTGTTAATGTAGACATGAAGCATACACGCAGATGAGTGCGTGCTGTTGTTAACATTTTAATTATTATTTTGAAGGAAGTTGAACGTAGTTTAGTTTTAGTTAGTAGCTGATCACCTCTCAGGAATAGTGATTGGTCTGTGTTCCTGTGATGCTATTGATCCCACTCTGCTGGTTCCCAGTGATCGTCCGTCTTAATGTATTATGAGCTGGAAAAGAGAAGCTTCTCTCTCTTACTGTAGATATTTCTGGATTCTTGCCTTTTCTCGGTTCACAGCTGTCTTGTCATTTTTCTTTTCTTAAGCTATCATCTTGATTTGCAGCACTGTGCTAATCAGCCACAAGAGCTGCATGCTGTGCTGGACTGTGCTTGTGTGGATGTCATTAATATCGGTGGTGCATTCATACTTTATTATTAGAAAATGTTATATCTTCTGGACATGATGCCGGACATTGATAATGATGTTTCTTTTCTTTGTGTATGTGTGTTTTCTCCAGGGGTGTCATTAACCCAGTCCCTTCCACTAAGAGCAGCCGGTCATCAACGTTACAGTGCGTCCACGTGGCGGAGGGACACAGTAAAGCTGTTCTCTGTGTCGAGTGCACTGATGACCTTCTCTTCACCGGATCCAAAGGTTAATAGCCCCCAGTCCTTACTCCTTCCATCCTCCCTAAACCTCACTCCTTCACTCTGCTCATCAGTATTCCTTGCATGTCACCTTGTTACAGCACTGGTAATTTATGACACTTTGACATGCTGTTATGCTGCTCTACACAGCTAATAAAACCTGACAGATATTAATTAAGATTGTCATAAGCACAGTATGCGGATAAATGAGGTGATGAAATGTGAAATGTTATGGTCTGTCTTGATCTTAAGCTAACCTTTTGATACAGTTTGAACATCCTCATCTCGGCATGCTCCTTGGATTTCAAATAATATAATCAATTGTAATGGAGATGACAGCCAGTGTGTCCTCCCCTGCAGACCGGACCTGTAAGGTGTGGAATCTGGTGACGGGTCAGGAGATAATGTCCCTGGCCGGTCACCCCAACAATGTGGTGTCAGTCCGCTACAGTTCCAGCTTGGTCTTCACCGTCTCCACCTCCTACATCAAAGTCTGGGACATCCGCGATTCGGCCAAGTGCATCCGAACATTAACGTACGTGTGACTGTGTCAGTGGATTTTAGGCTGCAGTCTTTAATGCCTTCTTTCTCATCTCAATATAAAAGCTTGTATATAGATAGATGTTTCGGTTTTGTTAAATATGTCACTGTTTATGCAGACTGAACTCACTCTGTTTGTGTGGCAGAACTTGTTTCTCATGATGGATCACACTTTGCTGTCTGCATTTTTTTTTTATAAATCTGTGAAAATATACGTACAGATTTAGATTGTAGAGGTTTCTGTAAATGAATAACCATAAATTAATTCCTAATTCCCGTATCTAAATTAAAATATAGTTGATGAGTGTGCTTCAGAGTTCTCTGTCAGTGGGTCAACACTACATCTGTTGTGCAAATCTGTTACCAGACTGTGCTGAAGTAGCAGCAGTTATTAATTATTTCATCAGGAATTTTGACAAGATCACAAGTTCAGACTAGTCCCACATCTTACTAAAAATATGTTGTATTTCAGTCCTTGAAAGTTACTCACACCTACATACAGTATGGGATGCATTTGTGAGTGTAGGAATGCCTGTTCTTCTTCCTAGACCTCTAATAATTGCATCCACATGTCTTCAGGTCCTCAGGTCAGGTCAACGTTGGGGACACATGTGCATCCAACACCAGCCGGACAGTCACAATCCCAGCAGGAGAGAATCAGATCAACCAGATCGCTCTCAACCCCAACGGCACGGTTCTTTATGCTGCTGCCGGAAACTCGGTCAGAGTCTGGGATCTGAGAAGGTTGGCAGATATTTCTTTTACTACAAAAATAGTCGGACAGTGGAGCTCTGCTGTGCTAAGAGACGTCTTGCAGAGTGTCTAACTGAACTAACGGAGGGACTGTATATGAACTGTATATAGAAAGGAAATGTTGCATGCATTCAACCAATATGTATGGATTTGAATGATTAAATCCAGGTGTTTGTTAACTTTCTGTCAGATTTGCATCCACTGGAAAACTTACTGGTCACCTTGGTCCTGTTATGTGTCTGACTGTGGATCAGTCCGGAAACAACCAAGACCTTGTGATCACTGGGTCCAAAGATCATTACATCAAGGTGGGTTTTCATTGATCATGGAAAGTACTTAAGCACCAATCATTCAAGATTTATCTACTGTAACATTCGTCAGAGATTGTTTTGAAAGTACTTTATTTTGTATTTTATTGTGAAGTTTTGGAAAGGTTCTTGCACATCATACAGTCTTAGTGACTGGGGCAGCGGTTGTTGTAGTAACATGTATTGTCCTGGCCGTTGCAGCTGTTCGATGTGACTGAAGGCTCTCTGGGGAGCATCGGCCCTACGCACAACTTTGAACCGCCTCATTACGACGGTATTGAATCACTAGTGGTGCAGGGGGACATTCTCTTCAGCGGCTCCAGAGACAACGGCATCAAGAAGTGGGACTTGGACCGCAAAGACCTGCTGCAGGTACTGAATGAGGGAGATGACTTGTGAATCGGGATGTGATGAAATGTTTAGGTTTGCTGCAGAGATTCATGGTTCAGATTATTAAGTGGTATCACACCTTTCAACAGAAAGATCATTCAAAGTATAAAACGAAAGTATGATATATAAACGGTGAGGATGAACAGATGCTCCAGATGTCTTTTCTGTGTTATTTTATTCATGTGTTTGTTATGTTTGATCTTATTCCGCAGCAAATAAATGAAATCTGCCTCGGCATGACGTTTGTGTCATATCTTTACATTAACACATTTGAATGAAAGAAAGTCTTTAAAGCGTTTACACCAACATCAGTTTCTCTCCCCCTCTCCCAAACAGCAAGTCCCGAACGCTCACCGTGACTGGGTTTGTGCTTTGGGTGTCGTCCCCGGATCCCCGGCCCTGCTTAGCGGCTGCAGAGGTGGCGTGCTCAAGCTGTGGCACACGGACACCCTGGGGACCTTGGGGGAGCTGAAGGGTCATGAGAGCCCCATTAACAGCATCTCAACCAACAGCAGCCATCTGTTCACCGCCTCAGAGTCAGTCTCACATACTCACACTCACACTTTCTATGTCTTTGTGTTCTAAGGTCTTTGTGTTTGTTTTAGGATATAATAAAAAAAAAAATCTTGTGCTTTTATATACTGTAAAGTAATGCTATTCAGATTATGTGCTGCAAAATATGTCCCTAAACTAA